>WSYH01006851.1:0-35816 GCA_036426205.1 Ascaphus truei
AACCCTAACACTAACCCTGACCCTAACACCAACATTAACTCTAACACAAATCCAACCCTAACACTAACCCTAACCCTAACACTAACACCGACATACCCTAACCCCCTGGGTGCCATTGACATATCCTAAAGGACACCTTGAGTCCCTCTAACACAAAACAAATTTATAGAACTAGCAGATCAAGGGACAGAGGAAAAGAAACACGGGACAAAAAGAGAAAGAGAGGAAAGAGAGGCAGAAGGAGGTCAACAAAAGAAGCACACGAAATAAAAGGAGTTTTTAATATCAACAAGGCTACAGTCACAGGCACACAACTTAACTTAATAGCCAGAGGCCTTCATTTCGCACCAGCCACTAGACCAAGTGGATTTAACATGTTCTTGGATGCGAATACATTTCTTAGACAGTTATCCATGAAAAGGTTGTTTCTTAATAATGATGCCTCTAGTAGGGATATTATAAATGATATATCATTAGTAACAGAAGAAAGAGAACATTTTATCCACTCAGGACTGAGGGAGAAATCTAAGTTCGATGCCACCAGTAGCAAAGGGCATCATTTGGAGGGTTTCCACAAGCTCATATTAGAAGATCTAGAAAAATTAACAGCAAACAGAAAGAACTTTAAAGATAACCTGAGTAAGGATGAAAAACAAGCATTAAAAGAACTTTCAGGAGATAGGTCCATCGCCATCAAGCCGGCTGACAAAGGCGGGGGCGTGGTGGTGATGGACACAGAATACTACCTTTTGGAAGCTAATAGAATTCTAGGGGACGAAGGGACATACCAAAAATTAACACATGATCCCACGAAATCACATAAACAGGAGCTAGATAAAATCTTGGGAAGAGGTAAGACTCTTGGGATTTTAAGCGAGAAGGAATAGGGGTATATACACCAAGAAAAAACAATCCTGTCTGTATTTTATTTCTTGCCCAAAGTGCATAAATGCATGGAAACCCCACCGGGTAGGCCTATTATATCAGGAATTGGATCCCTGACCCAAAAGCTGTCTGAATATTTAGACTTCTTCCTACAGAAATATGCGGTCAGTGGGAGGTCATACCTCAAAGACACCACACAAGTCATAAATATTCTTCCAGGTGTACAGTGGCAAGACGATTTCATACTAGCCACTTGTGATGTTAAATCACTGTACACATGTATTCAACACACGGACGGCCTAAAAGAAGTGGAAAGAATAATGTCCAAAGATCCACTGATTTTAGAGGAGCAACGTAATTTCATTATCGAAAGTATAAATTTCATTGTAACACATAATGCTTTTTGGTTTAACGGCCTTTTTTTCCTCCAAGTGTGCGGAACTGCAATGGGGCCCAGGTTGCGCCCAGTTATGCAAACATTTTTTTGGCAGATTGGGAGGAGACCAACATTTGGTCTGACCACCCATTTGGCGCAAACCTGGTCTCCTGGCACAGATATATAGATGACGTACTCTTTATATGGAGGGGAGGAGAGAATAAACCGAAGGATTTCATTGGATACATTAACAGTAACAATGTAACCCTAGAGTTCACATCGGACCACAGCCAGGATAACATTCATTTCCTTCATCTCACAATTTACTCAGAACCCAGAAATTAAGACCAAAACCTTTTTTAAACCGACAGATGCCAACTGGGTGCCAGTGACATAACCTAACCCCCTGGGTGCCAGCGACATACCCTAACCCCCTGGGTGCCAGCGACATATCCTAACCCCCTGGGTGCCAGCGACATACCCTAACCCCCTGAGGATGTAGGGATATTTATCTCATGTAATCTATCGAGACAAATAAATATATTTATTATTTTGCTAATTTATTGATCTCAGTCGACTTATTTTGTTCTAAAACTGCCTGTGCTTTCCTGCTCATTGGAGCCATTTTCTTCTATCCCTTGTCTTTGGGGAACACAAAACCAAATGTAAGTCTCCTTTTCCATATATATAGAGCCCCATAGAATACAGATGGGGGGGTTCTCCTTTATCACACAGACAATGTTTGTGTGACCCATGTTCCCGCACCATAAGGGAGATCTCCTGCGGTTACCCGGTGTTGGTGCTACCTTTATGGCTCTGAGCATCCACCGGTGATAGTGGGGATAATCAGGACAGGCTTTCAGTGCTGGCTTGTTCTTCTCTCTGCTGGTACAGCGCCTCCATTCCCACAGGGCCTATAGGAATAGGTGCAGTCCCCTGTGGAAAAAACTCTCCCTCCCTGAAGAACTGCAGCCTCAGGCAGGAGTATAAAAACAGTCCCTGGGGTCCTGATTCCTTCACATCAGTACACAGTAACACATGACAGCATACACTTTCCTCAGCAAGAGAGACTCGCTCCCACTGGACCCTACATAACCCAGCGAAGACCACCTCGCAGCTTGCTGCTCTCTTTGTCCCTGGACTCAACCCCCAGGACTTGGGGCCCCCCAGGTCTATCCCTGACTCCCAGCTCCCTGGTGGAATGTGGGGTAGCTGATCCCACTCCCCTGAGGGAGGGGAAGGAAGTGACCAGAGCCCGGGCTCCACACCCCCAACTCTGCACAGAACTAAATTTAGAGCTGCAGCCCCTTCTGTACCCAGTGCGGGGTCCTACATCTGAGCCCCTGATAGGGCAGTACCGAGGCCTTAGGCCCACCCCCCTGTCACTCAAGGGAGTTTTTTTTTTACTGCAGCAGCAAGGAGCATGGATTTAACCCTAACACTGCCTGCGCTGGTACCAGGGTTTATGTGTTAGGCAGGGCAGATTAGTAGCCCAGGGCGTACCTGGCTACATATGGAGGGGAGTGAACCTTTAACCTGTTATGTGCCAGGTCCCAGCAATGCTCTGTGTTGCATTGGTTGCTAATAATGCAGGTGCTTAGGTCTCACCTGGCAGTGGGGAGATGCACCTTGTGGCAGAACCTTCTGCATTAAGTTCTGATGTCTACTGGCGTGGGGAGCCTGACACCTACTGGCGACAGTCAGAATTGCTGCAGTCCATTTCCAGGTAGCTAGAATTGTGGTAATTTAATGAAATAAAAAACCCGTGACAGGGCTTTAACCCGTGACAGGGCTTTAACCCCTGGGCTAAATAGGGCTCCAAATAGGAAGCCTATATCTGGCTGATGAGTCCAGCAGGGAGATGGTTAATTACAGTTAGAGACAATTAGCCAGTTTCCACCTGGCTCATCAGACAGGGAGAAAAGCTCCTGCTTACACTGCAGGGGATCTCTCTCTAGCACTGAGATCTCTCTAGCACAGGAGAGGTGTGTGCTGCCAGAGAGAGATCCCAAGGAACCAGACCCTCTATTCCAGGACACAGCGGTCCCTGGAACCCACCAGGGGGTGCCCCCCACAGACACCACCCCAGACCCGCAGCCCCCTGCTTACAGGCACCTCTTTGGACTTTTGGGTCATAGGTTGGCAAGAGGTCTAGCCTGCCAACCCTGCAGATAGGGACTGGGAAGTGTGAGTCAGTCCTTACACAGGGATAGGCCTTTATTATTATTGGTTCTTGCTGACATAAAGCTATATTGTTTTGAAGCTACGGGCTACACAAATGCCACTGTTTATGTCCCCAATCTATGTCTCCCTGGCTGTACCTCTGCACTCGTCTCCCACACCTTCCTATGACTGAGACCTTTACATGTCTCTGACCGCTCCAGAAACCTGCTTCCCCCATAGTCTCTCAGTGAGGCTGTGATTCCCAGCAGGGGGTGTGTGAGGTATTACTGTGGGGTGTAATGCTGTCAAATCCAGCAGGAGCTTCCAAAGTCACTGCCCACAATGCTTTGCATCCACAGCGCCAAGGCTCCTGATGGAGGAGAGGACACCCGGCGGCCCAGCGACATACCCTAACCCCCTGGGTGCCAGCAACATATCCTAACCCCCTGGGTGCCAGCGACATATCCTAACCCCCTGGGTGCCAGCGACATATCCTAACCCCCTGGGTGCCAGCGACATATCCTAACCCCCTGGGTGCCAGCGACATACCCTAACCCCCTGGGTGCCAGCGACATATCCTAACCCCCTGGGTGCCAGCGACATATCCTAACCCCCTGGGTGCCAGCGACATACCCTAACCCCCTGGGTGCCAGCGACATATCCTAACCCCCTGGGTGCCAGCGACATATCCTAACCCCCTGGGTGCCAGTTACATATCCTAACCCCCTGGGTGCCAGCGACATATCCTAACCCCCTGGGTGCCAGTGACATACCCTAAACCCCTGGGTGCCAGTGATATATTATAACCCCTTGGGTGCTAGCGACATACCCTAACCCCCTGGGTGCCAGCGACATAGCCTAACCCCCTGGGTGCCAGCGACATACCCTAACCCCCTGGTGGCCACAGCGACATACCTAACCCCTTGGTGCCAGCGACATGCCTAACCCCTGGTCCATCGACATACCCTATACCCCGGCCAGCACACCCTATACCCCCTGGGTTGTCAGCGAATATTCTAACAACCCTGGGTGCCAGCGACATATCCTAACCCCCTGGGTGCCAGCGACATATCCTAACCGAAAGGAATAGAGGCTGGGGCGCTCCCTTATTTATTAGGCTTGTGGTGTGGCCTGTGTTGTAATGTATAACCAAATAAGGGGTAGTGTATACTTGCCCTTGTTGTTTTCTGCAGCTGGACCTGTAGAGAAGATAGAGCCCGGAATCTTCTTGTAATGGCAGTAGAATCGGTGGATCGGTCAGCGCACGGGTTTTTAGCTCACAGGATGAAAAGAGAAAATGAGGGACACGTGATTAGTGTCAAACCAGACAAAACATTAACCAATAATACAATGCGGTTGTCTAAAATGAATAATAAAAAATGCTTGAATAAAAAATCTTTTAAAAAACTTGGCTAAAAGCCTGAATTTGGGGCTTGGATGGAAAAGTCTAAAATAAAAACTACTTCATAGATTTTTCTAAAATGGAATTCTATGGTTGGTGGTGGGGTGAGTGATGTAAAATAAAAATGTAAGGACTGTGGGGGCGGGTGATTAGCGCGCTCTTGCGCAGCCTGCTGCCAAACAGGGAAGGTGATGCTGCTTATGCAGTACTATACAGCCTGCTGTATGGCAAAAATAGTGATGCTGATTTGGCAGTAATCGTTATATTTGAGTGTTGCCAGAAGCAGTGGCTTCCTCCTCCTTCTACTGGAGGTGGTATGCGGTGCTGGTTAATGAAGTAAAACGAAGTTTCTGGTGTAGGGGTGACTACCTACTCCTCCTTATGGCCAAGTTTTTTAAAAGATTTTTTATTCGAGCATTTTTTATTATTAATTTTAGACAACCGCATTGTATTATTGGTTAATGTTTTGTCTAGTTTGACACT
Organism: Ascaphus truei; assembly: GCA_036426205.1. NCBI lineage: Eukaryota > Metazoa > Chordata > Amphibia > Anura > Ascaphidae > Ascaphus > Ascaphus truei. Next base: position 5,310 of record WSYH01006851.1, read on the forward strand.
AATCACGTGTCCCTCATTTTCTCTTTTCATCCTGTGAGCTAAAAACCCGTGCGCTGACCAATCCACCGATTCTACTGACATATCCTAACCCCCTGGGTGCCAGTGACATACCCTAACCCCCTGGGTGCCAGTGACATATCCTAACCTCCTGGGTGCCAGCGACATACCCTAACCCCCTGGGTGCCAGCGACATACCCTAACCCCCTGGGTGCTAGTGACATATCCTAACCCCCTGGGTGCCAGCGACGTATCCTAACCCCCTAGGTGCCAGCGACATACCCTAGCCCCCTGGGTGCCAGCAAAATACCCTAACCCTCTGTGTGCCAGCGACATACCCTAACCCCCTGGTCTTTGTATAGCTAATACCATAGAAGTGGAAGGTGTGCAATACATATTTGTATTTCTATTTTCCCTGCAAAAGGCTCTGGAGAATAGCCTCCCAGCAGGTGAGAAAATTATATAACATCATACAGAAGTACATGTACATTGATGTTTGACGAAGCACCCCAGAACACCGTCACCATACCCCTGTAATGCCATGTCACCATCCCCTATGGTCACCTACCTATTTATGAGCATCCATTGCTCAATATCCATCTTCTGTTTGGGACAAAGTCTCTATACACAAACAGTAAACACTGCAATTTACAGACATTAACCACACAGAGTCTTAAGATCATATTTGCTTTATTCATCACAGAAATACATCTCTAGATACTTACTTCACTGTATGGACCAATAGGTCATTGGAGATAGAGCAGCCCTCAATGTACACAAGGAGAGAGATACATATGTATTTGTGAGCAAACTCTGCACTCAGGACCCCAACATTTTGGGCAACATATCTGCACCTAATCATTCATATGGTTTGAGGGATCATTAACCAATATATGAACAACTTAGCAACAGGATACATACCCTGCACGCATTTTTGTTTAAATCTTTGCTGTCTGTAGTCATTACTAGCTCCGGTCTCCACACAGGAGGAGGAGCAACAAAGCAGTGAGCCGCGCGATTGGCTATGGGGTTTCCCAAGCAGCCAATTAGATAGGAAACCGGCTCAATAGAGGAATACAGCCTCCTCCCCTACGTACAGGGGGGGCGCGTCAGCGCATGACGCCGCGCGATAGGCTTATTCAAGGATCCAATCAATGGAGCCCTGTGATTTGCTGCTATAGCAACAGGACCCTATAAAAATACAGTCTAATCATCAGGAACCCGCCCCCGATGAAGCCAGTTACGGTGAAACGTACGTAGGGTACGTCTGACGTCACCGTCACGTGACGTCGGCTCATCGGTGAGGTGTGTGTGATATACTGTCTGAGTGCTTCGTAGACTGCGTTCGTGGGCAGCAAGAGCACTCAGACCCTAGGGTTGATCTACTATTATATATCTGCAGTGAATGTGGCTGGCCTCATACTAGACCTGTCACAAAAAAGCTTACAACAGACACCATGTGCAGTGAGTAGTGGCTGCTTCAACTCAGCCAGCAATATACTCAGTCTCACATCCAACAGCTAAGCATATTCATCTGCCTATACCTCCTTCCATTGCTTTTGGTTAGGGGTCTGATATATACCTATACATATCCAGTATAGCGATCACCCTTACTATAGGGTCCACTAAGTATTAGAGAGGTATTTATATATAATTATACCTCCACTAAACACCCTATCACACCTCTCCGTCTTTTAATATCATTATATGTTTGTTTTTTGTATGTGGTTATTCCAAACAATTTATTTTAATCAGGTATAATAAAATTTAAGTTTTAATTAGGGTGAACCTCTCTAGTGCCACACTAAAGGGATTCTTTCTTTCTTTATATTCACTCTGTGCACACTCCCTGTGAGCACCACCCTCCCCTAGCAATTGTTTGGATTAGATTCCCTCCTCAGCTTGAGCAGAGTTTACAATCTGCAGCTTCCAACTGCATGCAGATTTCTTTTCTGTTAACCCTGTGTTGGAGCCCTTCAGCTCCGTTCCTTTACTCTAGCTCGCCTCCACACTATGTCGGGCTTCATCACCACTGATATCAATTTTAGCTCATGGCTAACGGAGTCTGAAACTTTATTTGACCTGGAAACAGAAAGATCAGAAGCAACTGAACTTCCGGGTATCAAAGACTATTTCAGATCCCTAGAGAAAACCTTTAAACAACAGGCTAGACTCTGGTGGGATATCAAAAGTTTGGAGAAATATATTTCGGCCAAACTAGTACCCAGAGGTCTACGCCCAGAGGTAATTCCCTCATATATGTGCCCGGAGAGGGAATTTGTATTAGAATGGGAAAAAATACTATTACAATGTTCCCATGATCTAATGATATTGACAGTGAAGTATGAAACTGTGAAACTCGACACAGCAAAGAGTGACCTCAGCAATTTAAAGAAAGAGGTCACTAAGTGGAATATGAACGAAAAGTTCATTGAATATGAAGTCCAATTAGAGAAAACCATCAGTAGGTATACCCAAGAGTTAAAAAACAGAAAACACAGAAAACTCTTGAGGGATACCAAAGACTTCCAGGAGGGTAAAATCTTCAAATATCATAATAAGAAACCACAAACCCAAGAGCAAACTACTGTTCTGAGTGATTATTCTACCGATTGGAACTCCTCTGACACAGACAGTTCATCCCAACCTAAGCAACATCAGAAAGAATACACAAAAACACAAATTACTACTAGATCCAAAAAGGCACAAGAATTTCCTAACACCACACCCTCCACCTCTTTTTTAGGGCAGGAACCCTTGCCAGGTCCTCCAGACCCATTTTTAAGAGAACGAGGAGGGGCCAGGGGGGGAAGAAGAAGAGGGCAAAGGAACAGAAGGCAATGGGGCTTCACCAGAGGGGGCTATCACTAAATCAATTGATGAGTGACAACTTTATCATCAATCTCAGTCCCCTTACCCTCACCAACTCCCATATCAGAGTCCTTAGAAAGGGCCTCGCCTACTCCCCCACGACTAATATGGATTTATTTGAAACCGTTAAAGATACTCATTTATTTGCAAGGAAACTCTTACTCCACAAACACTTCAAAAAGTATAAGCTAAACCAAGCCATACAAGCTGGAATGGAAGACCCGAGTGATCTAGATGTAGCCTGCTATGACACACTCCTAAACTTATGGGAAGAAAGTGAGGTCACACCGGGGATGGGTCCATACACACAATTAAGACCATCTAGCACATTCACACCAGGAATGTATGGAAATAGTAATGTCGATACTTTTGTCAAACTTGTCGTACAAGACCTTAGTAAAATACAAAATATTCGAAACATGGGGAATATGAACCAACAAGAAAGGATAGCTTTGAAAGAATTATCAGAGAACATCAACATTACAGTAAAACCCTCTGACAAAGGGGGGAATATTGTCCTGATGAAAACTGATAACTATATCAAAGAAAATTTGAGGTTATTAAGCGATGTTTCCTGTTACCGAGTTCTTGATAAAGACCCTACTGTCCAATTTCAGTCCGAATTAAAAACACTTTTGGATAGAGGTCTAGAAAATCAAGTAATATCTAAAAATGAACATCAATTTATGTTCAACAGGGCACCTCAAATAGCCACTTTTTATACTATCCCCAAGGTACACAAAAATAGATCCCATCCTCCCGGACGTCCTATCGTATCCGGAATAGGCAACATCACGGAGGGTCCGAGTGTGTACCTTGACAAGGTTCTTAGACCTTTTGTCCTAACTCTCCCATCCTATGTAAGAGACACTCAAGATGTGCTCAGTAGACTAGAAGGGATAACGGTGGATAAAGGCACCCTTCTATGCAGCCTGGACGTGGAATCACTGTATACCAGCATACAACATCCAGTTGGTATACAAGCTACATCATATTTTCTACGGGCCACGGGCACTCTACATACCAATCACAACCAATTCATCTGTGATCTCTTACATTTTGTGCTAACACACAATTATTTCTTGTTCAATGATAAAGTTTACCTCCAGGTACAGGGTACTGCTATGGGGACAACATGTGCCCCCACTTATGCAAACCTGTACCTGGGGTGGTGGGAGAAACACACCATTCTAAGCGATACTTTACAGGAATACACAGATAACATCATATTATGGCTGCGCTATATCGATGACGTGTGTATACTATGGAAGGGGAGCCAAACTTCATTCAACAAATTTGTGGAAATCCTTAACACCAATATACACAATCTAAGACTCACACATGAGATTAGCAACAAAAGCATTGTATTCCTAGATCTATGTATCAGCATTAGTAATGAGGGTGTAATTACCACCTGTACCCACACCAAAAAAACTGCCACAAACAGCTATCTCAGAGCAGATAGTCATCATCCCGTTTCCCTTATCAAGGGAATACCGACAGGACAATTCCTACGTATAAGGAGGAACTGCTCTGAGATAGCTGACTTTAAGCTACATGCAGAGGCTATGAGCCAAAAATTCCTACAACGGGGATATAGCCACAAAGTCATCAAGAAAGCCTATCATAGGGCACTCGTGACACCGAGAGAATCCCTCCTGCACGTAAAAGCAAAACCGGAGGACAAGAAAATTGTTCGCTTCATTGGCACCTACAATGCACAATGGGGGAGTATCAAAAGTATTTACTCCAAATATTGGCACATACTAATCCAGGACCCAGACCTCAAAGAGGTTTTGAATGATAAACCTACTTTGGTAGGCAGACGAGCTAAAAATCTGAAGGACACCTTGGTCCATAGTCACTTTGTTAAACCCAAAAGTGTCTCCTCGAATACATGGCTTCCCAATATCTATGCTTTATAAATGATGTGGGTTTTTTTTTTTTGGGGGGTGGGGGGGTTTGCTGGGATATTGTGTGTTTATAAATAGAATTTTATACGGGGGGGTTTGCTGGGATATTGTGTGTTTATAAATAGAATTTTATACCGTCTGCACTATTGTGTCTTATCTCTATTCCCCTGACATCTACGTACTGACCAGACCATCCACATTGCTATTGCCACAGATTGGGACAGGCTGGTTTTATTTGGAGGAAATGTGAGTAGTTACTACCTGGCTGACCCTTAGCCCCCCACTGAGAACGTATGACACTGTTTTGTGTCCATCTTTTCCTTCTTTTTCCGCTGCCCCAGTGAGCTCCCCTGATCTTGGAGAGAATATACACTTTGGAAGATCTAAGTGTTCAACCTAATTGTCAAATGATTATCACAGATTCCTCTGTCGTCCTTGGGACAAAGCGTTGACAGTGGGTTTTAGTATGTAAGCGTGGATTAAATTATTGGCCAGCCCCAGCCCCAGTGTCAGTGGGCAGTGGTAATGTTGCTGCTTTTGAAGTGGAGTGAACCAGATTTGAAACCGAGTGTCACCTGTCTTTGTTAATCTGAAAAAAGTCTCATTATCTACCAAATATCAGATTGTAAACTCTTTGAGACAGGAACTCACAGCGCATGAAAAACATAGCAGATTATTACTCTGGTAGGGCAGGTCAGATGCAGCATCAATGCAGCATCAACATAGCATTAATGCAGCATCAATGCAGCATCAATGCAGCATCAATGCAGCATCAATACAGCATCAATGCAGAACCAGTGCAGCACCAGGTGCTGTGGCTTAGCTGGTTAAAGCGCCTGTCTAGTAAACAGGAGATCCTGAGTTCAACTCTCAGCAGCGCCTGCTTGTGTTTTTATTCCCGAGAGTGAAAGGGTTAAACCAGCTCTAGAGATTGCATTGTTTGCTTTTTTTGTGGTTGTTATAGTGTTGAACCAGGGCGTGTCCAGAGCTGAGCCAGGGCGTGTCCAGAGCTGAACCAGGGCGTGTCCAGAGCTGAGCCAGGGCGTGTCCAGAGCTGAACCAGGGCGTCTCCAGAGCTGAACCAGGGCGTGTCCAGAGCTGAACCAGGGCGTCTCCAGAGCTGAACCAGGGCGTCTCCAGAGCTGAACCATGTTAATTTCCAGAGATACCTCCGTAGCAGTGCCAGTATCTCTACAGGCAGGGAACTTGTGTTAAACCCTTTGGCCAAAGCGTTGTAAGCCTGCATACCAAACGTCAAGGTACTGTTGCGGCCGAGTTTATTCTTACATTTGCCCGGTCTCAGCCGCGACAGATACCGGGCGCGCGCCGTGTGTTCCAGCACGCGCGCCGGAGCCTCGGAGGATCGGTCCTCCGATCGAGGCATCCCCCTCCCCTCTCCGGGTCCGCCGGGCCCCCCGGAGCCCCCCACCGCCACCCCCCACATTACAGCAACCCAGGGCTCCCTCGGGATGATGCGCGGCACGCCGAGGGAAAACATTGAGAAAACCGCGAAACCTCGCGGCTTGCGGCTCTAGCCGTGTTAGGATAAACAGTGTCGCCACTGTATGCCTTTGGTATGCAGGCTTACGACACTTTGGCCAAAGGGTTTAACTAAATAACCAAGTAATTACTATTATTATTGAAGAATTTAGGATTTATACTTATTACTATAGCCTGGCCTTCGGCAGCTATTGCTAATTCTGGGCCTTTCCTCTGTCAGTCCTGTTAGTACAGGCAGTGGAAAGGTTAATTCCTTCAGTTGGTCTGTTTTGCATTTCAGCTCTGAGTATTGTAGCAATATTCAGGGCCGGCCTAAGCAACCTGTGAGCATGTTAATCCAAAGGTTGGATATGGGTTGGAACATCCTCTGAGGTGTGTGAGCCAATCGGTATCCAGCTTTGAGTTGTAATGATTCAAAGCTAGAGACACTCCCTGAGGATATTCAAATTGAGACATGTTTCCTAAAATAAGTGATCAGTTAGGAAGATGGGTTAGTCAGAGAGGAGATATTGAGTAGAGCTGACAGGGAATCGTTCTCTCCCTCTTACCCCACCTGGGTAAGGAGGGAGGGGAGTTATGCTGCCATGAGCAGAATGGCAGAGAAGGAAGAGCAGGCCTATGCTGTGACGCTGTACTATGCTGTGTATGCTGTGACGCTGTACTATGCTGTGACGCTGTACTATGCTGTGTATGCTGTGACGCTGTACTATGCTGTGACGCTGTACTATGCTGTGTATGCTGCTCTGCCAATAAAGAACCACAGAAAGAAGCTGCTGTGTGTGTGTCACTGTTCCTGGTGTGAGAAGGAGAGAGTGTCAGTGGGGGTCCCTCCTCTGGAGACCCCAGAGCAGGAGTGGGCAACCTATTTTTCAATATAGCCACAGGTGTGGCGAATTAGAAGTGAAAATAGCCACACCATATAAAAATGGAGGTATTATGTTGCGCATGCGAAAATTTTAAACACATTGTTTCTCAGGGCCGTTCTATAGTGTGTGCGCCGGAGCTTGCGCGAACGCGCGTGCACGTGGCGCATGCTTTATGTGTGTATGCTGTGAGCGAGTGAGGCACTGTGTGTTTGTGACTGTGTGTGTGTGTGTGTGTTATAAATACGTTTGAAATAAATAAAGAAATACTTTAATAAATTATTTATTAACATTGTACATACACACATATTTCAGCGGCGGTAGCGAAATTTGTCTTTTCCTCATCCTCCCTCTTGTCGGCCGGTCCCACGCTCACTGACGTGCGCGCGCGGCACCATTATAGAAAGGCTGACAAACCTCGGCCAACTATAACTGCCACGCGCGCACACGGTGCAGCAAGCGCACGCACTATAGAACGGTCCTCAGACCGCAACCCCCCCTCATCCTCTCATGCCACCCCCACTACCCCCCTCATCATCATGTCCTCCCCCCCCCCCCTCATCACATCTCATTTAGCACCCCCTCATCATCTCCCCCAGCACCCTTGAGTCCCCCCCCAGGCACCTTGATTCTCTCTCCCCCCCCCCGGCACCCTTGATTCTCCCCCCCAGGCAACATTTCCTGCAGTCCCCTCATCAAGCATCCGCACCCCCACCCCCAATGCCTACCAGATTGCGGCGCGCCGCCGATGGAAGAAGCGGCGGCAGTGGTGGTGGGCTGGCATTTTTGGATGGCGGGCGGCACGGGTGGCTGGCTGGCAGGCGTGCAGCACATACAGAAGAGCGGCTGGGGGGTGTGTGCGCATCAGCATGTCACGCTGGAGGCGGGTGGGGGGGTGTGCGCTAATGCACGTCACGCTGGAGCGGGCTGGGGGGGTGTGCCCGATCAGCACGTCACGCTGGAGCGGGTGGGGGGGTGTGCGCATCAGCACGTCACGCTGGAGCGGGCTGGGGGGGGGTGCGCATCAGCACGTCACGCTGGAGCGGGCTGGGGGGGGTGTGCGCATCAGCACGTCAAGCTGGAGCGGGCTCGGAGGGGATGGAGCACACGTTGGAGCAGGTGGGGGTGTGGGAGGGAGGGGGCGTGTCACAGCTGGAGCGCGCTCCTTCCCTACCAAGGAAGGGGAGAGGGGGGGTTGAGGGGGCCGTCGCGGGCCGCAGAGAGAGTCAAGGCAGCCCTTTTCGCCACAGTTTCCCTGCCAATTCGCCACAAGTGGCGAATGGCGATAGGGTTGCCCACCCTGGCCCCAGAGGATCCCTACTGGCTGGAGGCACTGCCCCACCCAGAGAGAACAAGAGCAAGGTAACCTGTCCCACACCACACCTCCTGTCCCTGTCCTGGTTCTCCCCACAACACCGCGGAGCCCTCAGCCCTCCTGTTTGCCAGCAGGTCACAGCACCCAGATCACTCAGAGTGACCAGAAGGAGTGTACCCCCCCTCCAATCTCATGTCGGGTGGGGGATAAGAGGGTTACATTACCATATATGTTTTGTCAATTGGATGTAGCATTGGGCACCCCTGTCTTTTTTGTTGTATACGTTTGCCACGCTCAGTAGCACTCTTTTTGGCATAGATGTGTATTCGTGATGTGGTGGGTGTAGGAGTTTGAGCTAGCTGGGAATGTAATGTGTGTGTGTTAATCAATTTCTGACAGGGGACTTGTGTGCTATTGAAATGGTGGCGTTTAAATTTAACAGCGTCACGTGGGCAAATGTGACATCATCCCTGGCAGCTTCCTATTGGTCCGCGTGACTGGGGGCTTTAAACTGCACAGAGATACTGGCACCCCCAATGGAAGTAAGTAACTCTGGAAGCAGGGGGTCCCCTGAAATAAATGAGGTTCAGCTCCTGAGACTCCCTGCATCAACCCTATAACATACAGAAATAAAGCAAGCAATACAACCTGTAATTCTGCGTTAACTGTCTACTTTCCTGATTTCACTTGTAGCCAGGTCCTCCTTTTCAGAGTTGACCCCCCTTCTTCTTCAGCGCACAGCCGCCGCGCGCGAGGGAGTGAGGGGGCAGGTGCGCGAGCAGCGCTTTACCTTAGAGAGCGGGCCGGTTGCAGGGGACGCGAGCGGGGTGGTTGCCGGGGACGCGAGCGGGCCGGTTGCTGGAGACGCGATCGGGCCGTTGCTAGGGCCGCGGTCGGGTCGCAAGGGTCCCGGCGGCTCGCGGAGCAGGGCGCCGCCATTGCTAGGTGCGTTGCACATGCGCAGGGGCTAGGAGCGCCGGGAGGCCCATAGATAGCTCGCGCCTGCGCAGATAGGAGCCCGCGAAACCCTAGCCTACCAGGGAAGGCTCTAGGCAGGGACTACGAGTCCCATGAGCCTCTGCACGCCCCACGTGATGCCAGGGAGCCAATAGGGCTTTATGATCTCTCGGCAGAAAGGATACATTTCGCGCGCTGAGCCCACGCTAGTTAGTTGGAGCTGGGAGCAGAAGGGGAAGGAAGGGTGTAGGGAGCGAGTGAAGCTCCTGCACCACGTAAGGTCCCCCATATCCCAGGTAGGCCCCAACTCCCCACCAGGTTAGTGGGTAATTGCTAAGGGACGGCCCCAGGTTAGGGGTTCTGCCCCTAGTTGTGTGTGTGTGCTGTCTTGTCAGAGTCACGGCTGTCAGTGCTGTGAGGTCTGACAAGAAGGCACAGTGTTTGTGCAGCACGTTTGCTGCACGCACCCAGCAGGTTGCAGTGTGTTGCTGCAGGCGCTGGGAGTACTAGGTAGTTAGAGTCAGGACCGGGAAGAGCTAGGGGGACGGAGCAGGTCAGTAACCCCTTAGGCCCCAGATAGGTTCTCACTCCCCAGTTTGTGGTGCTACAGGGACAGGCCCCAGGTTAGGGACCCTGTCACAGTAGCGCTAGTGTTAGATAGGGACACAGCGGACGCTGCGCTTCCCGTGAAGAGACTTGGGCTCAAGTCCGTGCCCACAGAGACTATCACCAAGGTGGGATCGCCTGGCGGACCCCGTGCAAGGAACCAGCTTGGGATCAGACGGAATCACCGAGCGACAGATCCTTTGCGAAGTCAATTGCAGGCCCGAGTGCAGGAGCGCTCGGCAGGTACCCCATAAGTGCACCAACAAATCCTAACATTCTCATAACACATAGTGACAGCGCTGACCACGGGACAAAGGGGTTTGGCTGTGGGCACCGTGTGGGGATGTTATAATATGTTGATGTTATAGGGTTCATATGCTCTTAAGTAAAGGTGTTGGGGAGCGTCTTGCGCGACGCGGGTTATTAGTGTCTCCTCTAGAGAGGGACACCTGTTGATATACGTGCATGTTGATGGTTATGATATGCACGTACGTTTATGGTTGCTGCCAGTAAAGTCATTGATTGTTTACATACGTTGTGCTGGTTATTTATGTGTCCTGCGAGGAACAATTCCTGCTCTGCTAGGAACCATCGCAGGTGGAGGCGCTGCACCGAGTACAGGGTTACTCTTGATATAATTGCCCCAGGTTCCCCGTGGCGGAAGCTCAGCCCTCCTGTGAGCCATACAGGTAAAGCACCACACCTGGTAACACTGTATGTTCTCCGCACCCACACTATATATATACGATTGGGTGGGGTGGAATATCCGTTAAACACTTTATAGGCCAGTCACTATGGGTATTGAAAACTGTTTAGTAATTATTTTCCCATTCTGCATCTTATATACCATTGTAAAGTCACCTGACAGGTTTCTGTTTTGATGACATATTGCTCTAAAACCAACCGTTTTATTGAGATTAATAAACTGAGATCAGAGCCGTGGGACAGGACTGGGACCCGGAGCCTCCCACCCCCAAAGCGAGAATTACATCTCCCGACCAACAACCTAGTCTTTAATCCCACTGGCAGGGTTCACGTATCCAGTACACGTGGGGTGTGTGTGTGTTTGTGTCCATCTGTATATCTGGGTCTATGAATTTCTCTGTGTTGCTGTGTAGAGAAAACATTCCCAGTATGTTCCCAAAACACGAATAAAAAGATGGTGACGTTTTGGTGGTTTCGCAGTTCCTTCATTGCAGATCTCTCCATGGGGAAAGTTTGTACATTATTGTTCTCGGTTACAAAACCATGGGAATACTTCACTACCTCTCTCGTACTGGAGGATAATGTCCGATTGCAATTTGCTGGTAGATGCTGCTGGTGTAACATAATCTTCTCTGTGACTAGAGAACATATCATGGGGATTGTTTAAGGATTTCTAACAGTTTAAACTGCTGCTGGTTAAGTTTAGTACTCAGTAAGTTTATGGACGTTATCAGTTTGTCAGAGTCTCCATCTTTGAACACGGCTTTATCTGTTTAGCTGGTTCTCTGTGTCCTCACACTTGTAGAGACAGATTAAGGCCCCTTCATTTCCAGCTCTGTTTTTTAACCTTTAAGCATTTGATCATTTCTCACCAGGAATAACTCTTCTAGTACACAATTGCTAGAACCAATTTTCAGTCTGTCACCCAGATTCGTGAGCCATCGTGGAGATTTCACGGTTCTCACTGTACCCAGGGTTTGTGCAACACTTACTTCTCCTGGTATTGAGGTTCAGAAAAGTTGTTCTATTAGGACCATTTCTCCCTTGAGCAGAAATGTTGATCTGTGATGACCTACCGATGTGGAAAAGCCACTGCAGTGCAGCAGTTGGGCACACCGGAATCTGCCATAGCATATGCTCTTTGGACATCATCATGCTTTGAAGACCTTCTAATCTGTGGTTATTCCTAAAAGGTGTTCTCAATATTGGGATACTTAAGTAAGATTTGGACCGCTGTGCACCCTCAAACATAGAAAACACAATTAAAAAAATGAAATAATAGTAGGGTGCTTAAGGTCACAGGCCTGACTGCTAGGGGCTATTGAAGTCAACCAAAAGACAAAAAACATATTTCACACCTAGTCAAGAATCTGGATCAAGCAGAGAGCATATTTAATATTAAGAAGTAATCACAAAGAGATGCGCGGTGCCACAGTTTATTTCTCTAAAGATGTTCCTCAGGACAATGGGAAGAGAAAGTGAGGTCTTCATTAAATACTTGTATATTCACCCCGACATATCAGTTAATAGTATTTGAAACCCACTGGATGCTCTGAGGTTTAGTCATTAACGGGCACTGCGCTCAGCGGTTCTTTCTCCTTGGAAGTGCCAGAGGAAAGATTCTTTGCTCATTGTGGTTACTTGCAAGATATAACCAAGAGGCAAACTGTAACCTTTCCATTCCTTAGTGCCTACTCAACTGGGACATCTACCACAGTTACTTGATGACCATTGTTGGGTCCCTGGAACAGGCTCCCACTGTCTGGCCCCCTCATTGAGTTGTTGTAGTTTGTGACACTTTCACTGGCATTTCCCTTTTGGTCTTGACTCAAAAAAAATGTGTGTTATTCTTATGGATTTGTAAAACAAAATATGGAAGAAAAACTTTATTTTGCGCCCATCATTAACATATAAGATGTGGGGGTAGTTAGAGATTTCTAAATATTAAAGGTTCACTGTTACAGTCATTAAGGGAAACATATACCATGGGCCCAGGGGGGCCGAGGTGAGGAAAAGAAAGAGGTATGGGACTGGGTTGGGGTGGTTGGGGAGGGAAGGGGGTGAAGAAGAGGGTATGGGCCTAGAGGGATAGGTATTGGTCTAAGAGGATAGATATTGGCTGGGGAAGGGAGGAAAGCCATAGTGAAAGGGGCAGGCGATTGTGGTGGAGGTCAATAGGACCACATAGATGGTGTAGAGTTGCCTTGGATGCCTACCTGCAGCCTAATAGGGGATGCAGGGGCCTACAGAGGGCCTTGGAGGGTCCTGTCGAAGGGGTAGTGGCCTGCGGATTGGGCCTTACATGTTAGGGTTATTGGCAGGGATGCCTGGGGGCCTTGACTCACCAGGCCATGGAACAGCAGTCTCACTCCGCCTTTGGAGCGTCCCATGCCAGATTCCCCCCCCTCCCACCTCCCCTTATCGTCTCTCTGATAAGGACAGGGTGAGATAAGGGGAAAGAAAACAGTTGATTGACAAACACCTAAAATCCCACGCCCTTAAGATATTCAACTGGTTGATTATAGTACATCACCGGCACCTTTAATAAGCCAGATTTAATGATTTCTACCGTTAAATAACAGGCAGGAGTAAGAGTTGAATCTTGAATGTTTATCACAGATTTATCTGGGAACATTGTGACTAAACGTTCAGACGGGATATTAGTATTTAGGCGTGGGATTAACATATTGACCAGTGTCAGTCCCAGTGGGCAGCCGTAAGGTCGCTGATTTTGAAGTGGGGGAACCTGGTTTGAATCCAAGTGTCACTTCTCTTTGGTACTTTGGAAAATCACATTATCTCTGTGTGCCTGGGGCACCAAAAATCAGCTTTTAATTAAGCTCTTTGGCACAGGACTCACTGTGCTTGAACACATGTACAGATTAGCAGCACTATGTAAAATAAATGCATCATTATTAAATACACATCATAGATTCGTTATCAGAAAGGAATGGTGCAAGCAGCACCAGGCGCTGTGGCTTAGCTGGTTAAAGCGCCTGTCTAGTAAACAGGAGATCCTGAGTTCAACTCTCAGCAGCGCCTGCTTGTGTTTTTATTCCCGAAAGTAAAAGTTAAAGGGTTAACTGACTGTCTGAATTTGCTGAATCCACGTTATTGGTCAGTCACCACGTGCCCCTCATTTTATCAGGTGTGGAACACCATTGTGAAGTCACCTGCCAGGTTTTATTGAGATGAATAAACTGAGATCAGAGCCGTGGGACAGGACTGGGACCCAGAGCCTCTCACCCCCAACACGAGAATTCAATCCCAAGACCAACATCCCAGACTTTACCCCTTCAGTGTCAATAATACTGTCGCCTGCGTGGTCACAAAAATGTTCAAACGTTTGGTATGTATTTGTGTAAGTATGATTCCTGTGACCCGCTTCATATCTAACTATGAAAACGACACATTGTTTTTCCCCAGCATTCATTTGTAGCTGTTTCTGGTGCATTGCATATCATGTGCCCAAGATATAATGTCATAAATAACAAAAATAAACTCTTAATATTGTCCCAGATATCTCTAAAATGCATCATTAGGTACAGTAGGTGTGACCTGATGAGAGGCCTGGTTATGGGCCCCTTAACGTCGCTCGCTGTGTGGTATGTTCCTCTTCTAAATAAAGGTAACTTCTTGTAACCATACGTGCTGTTTGATATGAATCCGGACACCACGATGAATTGTGAGATAACGCTTTCCTAGGATTGAGCCTCCTCTCTATAGTTTTCATATACTTGCAAGTGCGGCGACACGTATAGGTACTGTATATTGCAACAATGTTCCTTTCTCGTTTTATAATAGGGTGGTGTTACGGTGACTTTATGGCAGGCTGTAATTTACACAAAAATTTATATAAAATGTATATAACTGGGTCTGAACTGGGACGAGACTTAGATAATAAAATAATAATAAAATATAATTTATTCCTTGATAAAGGTGAACACACAATAATGTACAAATAACAGGCAAACTATGGACACTTACTTAAAATGGAAACGATGAAACAGTCATATCTGGACTGGCAGTTCATACAGCAATCTTCATAGTCATCAAGACACCAAAGACATGAAAGACCTCTGGCATGAAGACATTGCATAGCGTTTCTCTCAGCAATCAAGATGGTATAGAAAGACACAGGATAAAGGGTTGACCACAGATTATATACCTTTTGTGGCCCTATCCTTAACATTAAGTACAGGTGATTGGTTTTCAATTACCTCCAGCCACTCACTAACATGGGAACACATTTTGACCCATGCCCCCCTGCTAGTTGGCACATGCGCAGTAGCACTCTGGGGTCTCATTTCTGTAATCCCACATTTGCATCAGGAATGCCAGCTAGTCTACCAAATGGAATATCTGGCAGGAAACCCTTTGTTGTAAGGTGTGGAATGGGACACTTATAGCCTGCTCTGGTTTGAGTAATCTCCGCCCTCCTGTAAACAGTGTAGGTGATAAACTCCTTTGAACAGCACTTAATTTCTAGACATTGGGACGCTTCTCTGACCATCTGCTACCTGATGGCCAAGGGAATTTCCTCTGGTTTTTATCCATACCTTGGGACACAGTATTAAAGATAAAATACAAACATATTAAAATATCCGGTTCCGTTGGGTCCAGCAGGTCCAAACTCCCCAGTTCTTAATGCCGGAACTGGGACACCCTAGGGTCCAATTTGAGACTTGCTATGACCTGCGGAACCGGAGTTACACAAATACACTTAAAACCGTTTCTCATTTTAATACAAAAATCTCCGCTGTAAATTAAATCACGGTTTTTCACTAAATCCCCATTGAAAACAACGGGCTCTGCCGCTATAGACTTTCAATGGCAAACCGCCGCCATTGGCGGCTATGGGAATCTGCCGCCATAGACTTTCAACGGGGCGACGCCACCGTTGAAGTCAATGGGGGTTTTCCGGCATAGCCGGTAAATGGAGATTGTTCGCCATTGGAGTCTATGGGAAAAGTCCCGAACTTTCAAGGGGGTCCATACTCCATCGGGTTGGTCCAAGAGGGTCTAGGATGGTTCTGCAGCGATGCCAGAGCAGTGGCTACAGGTACCCCAAACCCTGATCCTCTGGACCCTCCGGAACCGGAGCTATGGATTCCCAAATTTCAGCTTTTGACACTTAGCCGTTTTCTTGAGCTGTTTCTGCCGCCGCCATTGGAACCTATGGCGCGACCCGCTCTTCTCGGTTAGACCCTTATCGGGGGTCCAGGATACGGGGACCCGGTTGTGGTCGAGTGGGGGGAGGTCTAGGAACTAAGGGCAAAAAGAATTTTATTTCTAGGTGCTCTAGAACTGTTTATTCCCACGCCACTTGCCGTTGAACTTGGCTAATAAGTGATCAAAGCTCTCCTATTGAAAATGTATCCGCTTTGCGGTTTGGATGGCAGCCAACTCGTTCCTGGAAAGCTCTTTCGAGGATTCTCCATTGAAGTCAATGAGCCCATTGACTTACAATGGGAAACCGCCGCTCCTCCTCTCGGACGCCATCTGCTGGTCTTCTCAGGAAACAGGACCCGAACAGCAAGATTCGCCATTGAAACACATGGAGCTCAATGGCGGCCTATGGGACCCTGCAAAATGGTGCCTGAAAAGGCGGGAAAATTACACAAAGGGCTATAATCACTAAACAACTATTAACCCTCGTGCTCCCGGATGGATCCTAGTGTGTGTGTGATGCAGACACTGATATAACAATAAAACAGGGGAACAGTGGAATATACATTTTCAGGTTATAACAAGGGTTAAATCACATTTCATGGCCTCAGCCCAGTTAACCCCTTGTCTCCCTGGTGAGGTTAGAGGGTGGCCAATTGGGGTGTAACCCCTTTAATCCCAAGGCCAAATCCTCCCCATCGTCACAGGGGGCCCTGGTAAGAGATAAGGAGCTAGATTTGGGGTCACAGGCACACCCAAAATAAAACCAGGAAGGTGTCTGACTAGGAGAGACACTTTCCTGAGACCAGAAATGACAGGCACAGAATACGGTTAGACAATGTTTTGATGCGTTCCATTATCTGGGAGACCCCACCCCAAGGCCGGGTCTAGTCCCAGGAAGGTGGGGGTGATTCAAAATGAAGAGTATGTGTGGAACAACAATCTGGTGTGGAAAGTATCATTAATCAAGGCATAGGAGACCAGAACCTGCTCAATAAATCATTGGTCGTTAAGAATGCGGATAAAGGTGGTGCTATTGTACTGTAGTTCAGGCTTCCATTGGTTATAAGGAGGAAGCTCTAAGATTACTAGGAGATAAGGGGCCTATTCTATAATCTTCAGTAAGAAACTCATCAAGGGTTTTGAGCATTTCGCGTACGATTTGGCAATGTAGCTATTCACAAAGCTCTGATGACCTGTCAAAAACAGCCCCAAATCGCGTTTTTTGAGAAATCCCCCTATTCTAATACCTCTGATGGATCATCGAAGCACTCACCTAGTGAGCTCCTCGCAAAGGGTGGCGAGATGGGATTTGCGAGTTGGACCCCACATTAATATCAGCTCCGGAGATCCCTCGGCTTCAATCTAATGCAATAAAAATACATTTACAGGCAACTTCATTACCTTAGCGGATATCAGAAAAGAACAGGCACAAAATAAAACACATGACATTTAAATAAAACAAGCATATCACAATTAAGCCATTGATTGTGACTGTGGTAAACCATGCCCACAATATATGGGCATGAATTGCCACACTGACAATAAATGGGCAAACTAAAAAAATAAAAATCACAAAATACAATACATAACGATTAAATAAAAACAAGCACCATCACAGGATTCCAACCTTTATACATTGTAACTCCAGCGATGTTATTTTCCACCTTAAATGTGGCTGTAGAAAGGGTTACGTAGGCTGGACCATCAGACCTCTGAAAGTGAGGATCATGGAACACATTCGATCCATTAAGAGTAAAGATCCATTCCTTCCTGTCTCTCATTCATTTTATGAATTGTCATTCAGGTGACATCTCTCAGTTTAAAGTTGTATGTATTGAATGTGTACCCACTCCAGTATGTGGAGGGAACAAACTCAAGCTTCTAAACAGACGTGAAATGTTTTGGGTACATACACTTGATATATTATCTCCCTTTGGCATTAACATTGAATGGGACTATAAGAGGCAGGTGCAGACTGTGGCAAAAACGGGGGTAATCAACGCATTAATAAAGGCAGAGTGCTCAGCTGGTTACCCCTATTTCGTATTGGGGATGAAGGGGTTAATTTTACATGCTGTTCCCATGTACCATTCTCCCCTCTATGCATTGTTGTCCCCTTTTTGCAGGCTTGTCCCTACCTGCAGTGCTGAATAACAGGGGCTGTTCCATTAAGACTGCTAATTTAGGAACGGAGTGAGCCAGCACCCTGATTTTTGGTGTGCAGCCTCAGTGTAACCCCCCAAGCCCACACATATTAAAAATATAACTTTGTCATAAGGGAAACATATATTTTTGATGAAGTGCCTTTCTGTTGTTGTTTTAAAATGTACAGGCAGGATGCTATTGTTTCTGCCTGCCTTTGTAGTGCATTAAGGAACAAATGTTATGCATACAAGAACCAAATGTTTTAACACCTATGAGCTGGGTCACTTGCCTATGCAAGCTTCAAAGCTAGCCTGCTGAGCCCACGCCTGTAAGTCTCTCTGGAAGTTGCATATCAAAAGACCCAGAGTAAGGGGGATGTGAATTGGCCAGATGGATGCTAAATAGGAAGTCCTGGTGACTATCTGTGTTAACTCACACCCTGAGTTTCCCCCTTCCAGCCTGAGAGGATCCAGGTAGAGAGGGGAGTGCACATATGCTAAGTAGCAAGGTGGCGTTGTCGCACATGCTCTTTGTGAACAGGAAATCCCTAGTGCCCACTCTCCAAACTGTAGGCAAGTAGGTGATTGGGGAATGATTACTTTCCCACGAGGGGGATTGGGTGGGTGTGTTGGCAATAGGCTTCCAAATCCTATATACATCCCACCCAGGCTATTCTCCATTGTCTTTCATTTTTCATTCTACCATGTGAACAGAGAAGAGCATCAGCACATTCCTGGAACGCAAAGAGTCTTATTACATCGGAACCAAAGACAAAACTTTGCGTTAGGACACTGTGAGTGCTGGGGGTTATTTGAGTAACCCCAACGGACCAGAAAAGACTTTGCACATTCACAGAAGGATTGGGGCTGGCAATTTGTGCCCTTGCAAAAGGACTACATTTTAAAAGACAATCTTCTGGTGCTTTGCACCTTTCTGGACATTATCCCCTGTTCCTATACCAGTAAGTGTAATTATTAAGTGTATTCTGCAGTTGTCGTGTGTTTGCCTATCAAGGGAATAAATCTCAGTTTATTTTGCTCAACTTGTTTTGCTCAATCAGGATCCACGAAATATAAATGTGTTATTAAGTGCGTCCACCGTTACAAGCATTTAAAACTGGTGGCAGCTTGGTGGGATACTGATTGAGTCTATATTGCAGTACCCTGCGGGGCTCTGTATTATAGTGAGGACCTTGTAGATTGCAAGCTCCTCAGACAAGTGGCAAACCTACACAAACTTCCAAAGAAGCACGAGATAATTCACTGGTCTCTGGACCCATAACCCGGTGGCACCATGAGTCTGCGCTCAGGGAGGTTCCGTCCCTGGGACAGAGAGCAGGTCGTTGAGAGATGTGCGGGATATGGCTTAACGACAGACGGTCATTCCAAGAGTCAGCTGGAGGAGGATTTAGAAGAATATGAGGGCAGAGCGACCCAAATAGCTGCACTTGCAGTGGATGGTACCCAGCCTGGAGTGCAGGAGGTTCCTCCAACTCTGGAGCTGCAAGGACAGGGGGAGGGTGATACTGACCACCCGGTCTTGGGTGGCTTGGTGCCAGGGGGTGCGGAGGGGTTCGCGGCTGCGGCTGACGGACTGCCGGCCACTGGACTCAGCGCACTGCTCGCCACCTGGGGAGAGGGAATCAGCTACGAGCAGCGGTTAAAGCTCCTCACGGTAGCGGTTGGAAAAGGTTCCCAATCCCACCTTGTAAACGGGGAACAAGAGCTTTCCCGGCCGGATCACCACAGTTTTAGCAAGCTCATTGATGGCACAGATGACCTGGACTCATTTCTAAATGATTTTGAGAATCAGTGCGGCCGGTTCCGAATACCAAAGAGGGACTGGGTGGTCAAACTACGACCACTTTTATCCGGCAAAGAACTGTGCAGGAGCTTCCCGGTGTGGATGCAGATGACTATGGGCATGTGAAGCGCAAGCTGCTGGTCCAGTATGCTCTGACGCCTGAGGGGTATACAGTAGGAGCAAGTTCCGGACGGGGGATGTAAAACCCGGGGAATCATTTGCGGACTATGCCAACGGAGTGATCAGGCATGGAACCCAGTGGGTCACAGGGTATGGGGCTACCAAATACCATACCTTACTGGACCTGGTGTTCCAGGAGCAGCTGATGCAGCGGTTTCCCCCCACTGTGCGGGCTTGGATCTTTGACCGCATGCCTAAGACCTGTGAGGACGCTGCCCGGATGGCCGACGAGTATGTGGCCAGCAGGATTGCTTTGGATGAGCCAGCAGTTCCCCAAGGAGGGGCCCGAGCCGCCCAGGGAACTAAAGCTACCCCTCAATGGACACTGAAAACTGCAGCAGCAAGCAAAGCGCCAAAGGCTGCAGAATTCAAACATGAGAGGAGGTGTTATACCTGCAACAAGGTCGGGCACCTTAGACCCGATTGTCCAGACCGGGACCGGTCCACAGGACCCCATAAGGGGCACCGCTCCCAAGCAGCAAAACCAGTTGCCCGTGTGCGACTGGCACCATCGGAGGGGACCAGCGGAGCCGTGATGCCAGCCGACAGAGGGATTACCACGGAGGCACCAACCCTTGCCAACTCAGGACCTGCAGTGGAGAGCGGAGGGCATCAGGTTGCACCAATCGGGTTGCAACGCAACGATGCCAGGCAGAAGCATCTGCGGAGGGTGACCATCGGAGACCGGCAAGCAGATGGGTTGCTGGACTCCGGTGCCACCGTGACTCTGGTGCGCCCTGATATGGTGCGGCCAGAGGATTTACTCCCGGGCACCGGGATGCAAGTGACCATGCCAGACGGAGGACCGCGGTCACTCCAAGTTGGCCGGGTCTTTTAGGACTGGGGGGGCGGGTCATGGCATGAGGGAGGTGGGGGTATTGCCCGGATTGGATGCTGAGGTGCTCCTTGGCAACAATCTGGGGCACGTTACCTGTGTTTTTACTGCGGAGCTGACACCTGCTGCACCGGTTGCAGCGATTACTAGGAGCCAGGCAGCAAAGATCACAGCAGCAGCCCCTGTCCCCCTGCATTTGTGACCTACAGTTCCAGCAGTCTCTGAGGAGACCAGACAGGTAAGCTAGACTCAGTCCACTTCAGACACTGACTTACTGTACCCTGTCCCTGTTCCCTGTCCCCCTTACTCAGGTATGACCGGGGGGTGGCCAGAATTAGGCATTCAGTTTAGGGAAGTGGTGCAATCTGATCCCACCTTGGAGGGCATGAGACTTCGGGCGTCCGAGTCTATGCCAAGTGAGGGATCTGATTACTACTTGTGGCACCGCGGGCTTCTGTATAGAGAGCAGGGGGCTACAGGTTTAGATAAGGTTTGGACTGGCAAGCAACAGTTAGTGGTACCCACGGGGTATAGGCAACAGTTATTACGGGTTGCCCACTCCATCCCGCTTGCGGGGCATCAGGGGGTTACACGCACGAGAGCCCAGCTCTTGCAGCGTTACTACTGGCCGGGGGCATCCAGCGAGGTGGCAGATTTCTGCCGCTCCTGTGACGCCTGCCAGTGAGTAGGTAAGGCGGGTGATCGTGTGAAGGCACCCCTGAGACTGTTACCGGTGATAGGGGAACCCTTTCAGCGGGGAGAAATGGGGCCCCTCATGATTCCTAGCTGGACAGGGAAGCGCTACATTCTCACGGTGGTGAATTTTGCCACCCGGTAGCCTGAGACTGTAGTCCTGGCTACTATAGATGTTAAGGCAGTGGCTAAGGCTTTGCTCACCATTTTCACTAGGGTAGGTTTCCCTAGCGAGGTCCTAACCGATCAGGGGTCACAGTTCATGAGTGAATTGCTACAGTGTCTCTGGGATGCGTGCGGGGTGAAGCACCAGCGCACGACCCCTTACCACCCCCAAACCAACGGACTATGTGAGAGGTTCAATGGTACCCTGAAGCAGATGCTGCGAACATTTATAGAGGCAGAGGGCAAAGACTGGGAGATCCACCTGCAGCACTTGCTGTTTGCGTACCGAGAGGTACCGCAAGAATCTACCGGGTTCTCTCCCTTTGAGCTGCTTTATGGTCGCAGGGTACGGGGACCTCTGGACCTATTCCGTGAGGGATGGGAAGGGGAAGCTACCAATACTGATGCTTCTGTGCTTCAGTATGTGGTAGATCTTAGAGACCGGTTAGAGATGCTCATGGGGTTGGCACAGGACAACCTTAGGGCTGCTCAGACCAAGCAGAAGACATGGTATGACCAGAATGCCCGTAGCAGAGAATTCATCCCAGGACAGCAGGTACTTGTTCTCAAAACCACTCGGGAGAACAAATTACTGGCTGCCTGGTCGGGACCGTATCCGGTACTGCGACAGATGAATGAGTGCAACTATGTTGTACAGGTAGATGCTGAGACAGGGAGGACCAAAGTCTATCACATCAATATGCTCAAGAAGTATGTAGCACCGAGTGTGGCATCGGTGCTGGCCATTTGCAGCCCACCGATGGGGGATCCGGCGAGCAATGCTCTGCCAGATCTCCTAGGGGAGGCTAGGCAGGACGGTACCATAGAGCAGGTGGAGATAGGGGCTCGGCTGAGGGTCAGGCAGAGAGCAGATGCCAGGGCTATGCTAGAGCAGTTTAGGGCTCTGTTCACAGACAAGCCAGGGAGGACACACATCACTGAGCACCCAGTGCTTACAGGGGATCTGAGACCTCTGCATAAGCACGCTTATAGAGTGTCAGCAGAGGTGAAGGGCAGTATAGAGAGGGAGGAGATGCTGGCCCTAGGGGTAATTGTACCATCCCAGAGCCCTTGGGCTTGTCCGGTAGTCCTAGTGCCTAAGAAGGATGGGACCACCCAGTTCTTTGTGGACTACCGGCAGCTCAACGCAGGGACGGTTTCAGATGCCTACCCCATGCCCCGCATGGATGAGTT
This sequence comes from Ascaphus truei, assembly GCA_036426205.1. NCBI lineage: Eukaryota > Metazoa > Chordata > Amphibia > Anura > Ascaphidae > Ascaphus > Ascaphus truei. The sequence goes on from WSYH01006851.1 coordinate 28,224, forward strand.
GCTGGATGAACTCGCGGGGGCAAGATATCTGACCACCATGGATCTCAGTAAAGGGTACTGGCAGATCCCTTTGACCCAGGAGGCTAGGGAGAAGTCGGCTTTCATCACCCCAAGTGGCCTCTATGAGTTCTTAGTGATGCCATTTGGGATGAAGAATGCACCGGCTACCTTCCAACGCCTGGTCAATCGTTTGCTAGAGGGCATGCAAGGGTTTGCAAAGGCTTATGTGGATGATATTGCTGTGTTCAGTAACTCCTGGGAATCCCACTTAATTCATGTAGCTGCGGTGCTAGCCAGGATTAGGGAGGCAGGTCTCACCTTAAAACCCACCAAGTGCTTAGTAGGGATGGCTGAAATCTTATACCTAGGGCATAGGGTGGGTGGAGGGCACCTCAAGCCAGAACCAGCTAAGGTAGAGGCAGTAGTGCAGTGGCCCACCCCCAAAACCAAGAAGCAGGTCATGGCTTTACTAGGCACCGCAGGCTAATATAGGAAGTTTGTTCCCCAGTATAGTGCCATTGCAAAACCCCTGACTGACTTGACCCAGAAGCGACTGTCTGTGCTGGTAGTCTGGTCTCCAGCCTGTAAAGCTGCATTTCAGGCTTTGAAGACTGCACTAGCCAGTGCTCCTATACTGGCCGCTCCAGATTATTCCAAGAAGTTTCTGGTGCAGACTGATGCCTCAGACTTTGATATTGGGGCGGTGCTCAGCCAGGTGGGGGACGGGGGCAGTGAGCATCCTGTGGTTTACCTGAGCCGCAAGCTGCTGCCCAGAGAAGTGGCATATGCCACTATTGAGAAGGAGTGTCTGGCCATACTATGGGCTCTCAAGAAGTTACAGCCTTATCTCTATGGCAGACACTTCACTGTTATCACTGACCATAACCCCCTAAGTTGGTTACAGCGGGTGTCGGGAAAGAATGCCAAGCTCTTGTGCTGGAGCCTGGCCTTGCAAGAATGTGACTTCACCATTCAGCACAAGAAAGGCAGTGAGCATGGGAAGGCTGATGCCTCTCCCGGCAGGACAATCCCCAAGACCTAATGACTTCAAAAACTCTCCGGTCAGCCCAACCACCAGAGGAGGTGGCCAGGGCAAACCTTGGGCTTTGAGTGGGGGAGATGTGGCGAAAATGGGGGTAATCAGCGCATTAATAAAGGCAGTGTGCTCAGCTGGGTACCCCTATTTCGTATTGGGGATGAAGGGGTTAATTTTATATGCTGTTCCCATGTACCATTCTCCCCTCTATGCATTGTTGTCCACTTTTTGCAGGCTTGTCCCTACCTGCAGTGCTGAATAACAGGGGCCGTTCCATTAAGACTGCTAATTTAGGAACGGAGTGAGCCAGCACCCTGATTTTTGGTGTGCAGCCTCAGTGTAACCCCCCAAGCCCACACATATTAAAAATATGACTTTGTCATAAGGGAAACATATATTTTTGATGAAGTGCCTTTTTGTTGCAGTTTTAAAATGTACAGGCAGGATGCTATTGTTTCTGCCTGCCTTTGTAATGCATTAAGGAACAAATGTTATGCATACAAGAACCAAATGTTTTGACACCTATGAGCTGGGTCACTTGCCTATGGAAGCTTCAAAGCTTGCCTGCTGAGCCCAAGCCTGTAAGTCTCTCTGGAAGTTGCATATCAAAAGACCCAGAGTAAGGGGGATGTGAATTGGCCAGATGGATGCTAAATAGGAAGTCCTGGTGACTATCTGTGTTAACTCACACCCTGAGTTTCCCCCTTCCAGCCTGAGAGGATCCAGGTAGAGAGGGGAGTGCACATATGCTAAGTAGCAAGGTGGCGTTGTCGCACATGCTCTTTGTGAACAGGAAATCCCTAGTGCTCACTCTCCAAACTGTGGGCAAGTAGGTGATTGGGGAATGATTACATTCCCACGAGGGGGATTGGGTGGGTGTGTTGGCAATAGGCTTCCAAATCCTATATACATCCCACCCAGGCTATTCTCCATTGTCTTTCATTTTTCATTCTACCATGTGAACAGAGAAGAACATCAGCACATTCCTGGAACGCAAAGAGTCTTATTACATCGGAACCAAGGACAAAACTCTGCGTTAGGACACTGTGAGTGCTGGGGGTTATTTGAGTAACCTCAACGGACCAGAAAAGACTTTGCACATTCACAGAAGGATTGGGGCTGGCAATTTGTGCCCTTGCAAAAGGACTACATTTTAAAAGACAATCTTCTGGTGCTTTGCACCTTTCTGGACATTATCCCCTGTTCCTATACCCGTAAGTGTAATTATTAAGTGTATTCTGCAGTTGTCGTGTGTTTGCCTATCAAGGGAATAAATCTCAGTTTATTTTGCTCAACTTGTTTTGCTCAATTGGGGTCCACGAAATATACATGTGTTATTAAGTGCGTCCACCGTGACACAGACGTACACACAAAGAGACCGTTTTAGGGAAATTTAAACATGGCTTTATTTAGCCTGTCCCGTTAAACACTGTACAACATGCAAAAACAATATAAACAAAGCAACAAACACATATCCCTGTGTTAGGGCTTAACTCACTCCTCAGTCCCTATCTGCAAGACTGTGAGGAAAAGCCCCTTACCAGCCTACAACCCAAAAGTCTCAAGCAGTACCGTAAAGCAGGTGGCCCTTCAGGTCAATGGTGTCCAGGTGTCTTGGTGTGTGCTCAAGACTCTCTCCTCATGTCAGTACAGTTGGGTGCTAAGGAGTCCTCGTTATTCTCTGTCAGCACAGTTGTGTGCTAAGGAGTCTCTTGGGTGCAGTTTCAGCAAGAGGTTTTAAACCTGCCTGATTACCAGGTGGAGACTGGTTAATTGTCTAGCTGCAATTAACCAGCTCTCTGCTGGCTTCCATGCTACAGGGACCTATAATTTTTTTTATAGAAAACATCTGCTCTCATGTTAACTGCTCCGATTTTTTCAGATTGTCTGATGGTCTTCGTTATTAGAACATGATTACACTAAGTTGTTCAAACATCATTGATCTCTGCTTATTGGATGCTCATATAAGAGGATGTATCCATATGTCTTTGAACTGGTGTATGACATGTTTTATAGAGATGCATATTTTCAGGTATATCTCTTATATTGAGGGATCTTACTCCTCTATGTAATTATTTATGACGATCCTATACACAGTGTTTGGATTGTATCCTGTTACTTAACAACTCCATATTCATGGTATTTATTATACTGGCTTCGTTTTGTTAACTATAAGATAGAAATTCTGCCTTGCTAAGTGTAGGCTGTTGATAAAATCCCCTAAGTGTTACATTTCCTCAATGGCTACATTATTAAGTTAACACCACGGAGGATTTGGTGATACAGTACTGTAGGTAGTTACACCCTTCCTTTATTTAGTGAGGTGTTTAGAATGCGTGTACGTTACCTTGTCTGTCTTTCTTGGATCTTGGTTTCTGATCTCTTTTGACACTCCCTGCAGGAGATTTCCTGATGTACATTAGTATCATTTGCCCGTATTGTTACACTTTTTCTCTATTATAGATATTTTGACATTTCTCTCAGGCGCAGTTGTTGGCGCATTACAATAATGTGATATGCAAGGTGGTCTCCCCTTTTACGTTTATGACGCTATTTTAGCCTCATATGCCTCCATGTGTTCTCATTTATTATTTCTATCCTCCATTTTATATGGTACGGGGTTAACTTTATTATGTATGTCTATATTGTTGTTCAATGTTGATTTATAAGTGTTGGTTGGGCACCTTATGTGGGATCCTCTGACTCGAGCGGCCATCTTTATTGCGATCCCGTCCTTGACACATTGTTTCCTTTATTGGCGGTTAGATTATCTGGTTGGAAGCTGATTGCGGCTCTTCTGCCGGAGGTGTCCCAATATAAGGCTACGTTTAACCTGAAGGCATTATTCATTGATAAAGCGCCAGCTACGGACGCGGGAAACGCAGGAAACGTGGGAAACGCGCCAGAGATTCCTCTTTTTCTTGTACTTGCTTCATGCTGCAATACATTTTTATTTTTGATCCGGTGCAGTTTTCTTCTTTTTGCGGTGCTCCTTCTATTTTTGTTCGCTTCTATATTCTGAGATTGCAAGTAAAATAAAATAAAAAAACACCTAACAGAGGGATGTCATTTCGTAGGCTTCCCACAGCTAACCCATGTTTGAGAGGATATGTTTTTGAGGGGATATATATTTATATATTTATATATATAGCGCTTGTCACTCTAATTATAGGAGAGATAGGTCAAAGAGAGGAGGAGGGGTGTTATTTTATATTGCAGATACCTTACAATTCACACTGTTAAATTGCCCCCCAAGCCCACCCTCTTTTGAAATCCTGGCTGGCAGAAACTGCCTCCCCTTTTCTAAGCCCATTTTGTTTGCTGGCATCTACCGCCCCCTAAAGCCCCTCTACAATCCCTGACTGATATCACCCAGTTTTTGGCTCCATTTCTGCTCTGAATGAGAAGAGTGAGCTGCTAGTTCATGGGGATTTCAACCTCAATTGGCTTGACCCTAAAAACCACAAAATCCAGATACAAATCAAGTCACTTAACCTATCGCAACTCATTTCCAAACCCACACGGACAAACCTGAAGTCGCATAACCATTCCTTGCTAGACTGGATTCTCTCCTCAAACCCCAGCAGAATCCAATCCTCTGGCATCCTTCCTGATATTTTCAGTGACCATGCAATAGTGTACTGTGTAAGGAAAATTAAACCGCCCCATTCAAGCCCTAAAGTTCTCCTCACTAGAACATTTAGAAACTTTAACCCACAACAGTTTCTGGCTTACATTACCAACTACCCGACCTACTAAATTCCCGACCCCGATTCTGCGCTCGACTATTTCCAATCCGAGTTCTTAAACCTCTGTGATACCCATGCTCCACAACACAGAATAGGGGTACGGGATGCCCATCTTCCATGGGTTACACCTGACCTTATAGCTGTTACGCCGATGCTCACCACAAACCGGGACCGGACCGCGGGGCTGAGGTGGGGTTATATAATCACCAACCTTAGTCCACGCAGACTGATCCGGAGTGCGCAGTTCGTAGTCGTACATCGCAGGGTCAGGATTGGAGAAGGCAGCATCGTCGTTAATGAAGCAGGAGTTCGGCAACAGGAAGTCAGGAGATCCCCGCTTCAGCTTAGGAGCGTGAGTGCGGGGGTGGCTTCTGCGCGAGGAGCGGCCTCGGCCCATGACGCCGATCTCAGCAGGAGGAGACAGCAGGCTGGACGAAGTTCACCGCAGGGCAGCGTCGGGAAGAACCAACGCTTCAGCGCAGAAGTCCAAGGCAGGTCACTGCAAGAGGATCGCAGCAAGCCGCAGGAAAGGAAGGGTAGCCACTGCTAGGAGGGAATGCAGCAGGTACCGGTGCTGGCAACACGCTTCAGCACAGACGTCCCGGGTAGGCCACTGCAGGAGAATAGCAGCAGGCCAGTGCTGGCATCAACGCTTCAGCACAGACGTCCAGGGCAGGCCACTGCAAGGATATAGCAGCAGGCCAGTGCTGGCATCAACGCTTCAGCACAGACGTCCAGGGCAGGCCACTGCAAGGATATAGCAGCAGGCCGCAGGAAAGGAAGGGTAGCCACTGCTAGGAGGGAATGCAGCAGTACCAGTGCTGGCATCAACGCTTCAGCACAGACGTCCTGGGTAGGCCACTGCAAGGAGATAGCAGCAGGCCAGTGCTGGCAACAACGCTTCAACACAGACGTCCAGGACCAGGCCTCTGGATACTCAGGAACTTGAAGGTAAGAACACTAGGAGAGAGGCCTGGGGTGGTTTGTGGCAGAGTCAGTAACATAGAGATATGAATAGTTATGCTCGGCGCTGGTTCAGAGCCAACACCTAGAATATAAAGGGCGGAGATCCAATCACAGGAGGAGGGTGTGTGAGAATTCCTCCAATGAAGTAGCACAGGGCAGAAGCTGCAATGAGAGGCAGCACCTGTGCCATAGATTGCCAGAGGAAGCTTGCAACTGCACAGGTCTGCAAGGCTGCAGTCAAAGCCAGTAGTGGATTCCTTACAATAGCACTCTACCAGTTCAGGGATGCCTTGTGGAAAAGCTACACAGTAACTGGCACTACCAAGGATCTCAATCACTACAGATGCATGCGGAACATGTGCACAAGGCAAACAAGGCACGCAAAAGCACAATATTATTTCGACAATCTCCTCCAGAATACATGAAACCCAGCTAACTTCTGGAAGGTTATCAACAATATATTCCAGTCTTCTAACCATCAACAGCCAAGTAATATCACTTAGGGGGATATTACTCTGACAAACCCCACCGACATTGCAAATGCATTCAATGATTACTTTGTGGGGTGTGCTACTAACTTATTAGCGAAATGCAACCCAAACCACAAACATGAATCTCATCCTGGGTGTACCCATAAAGCCCCACCTCCTAGCAACACTGCCCAAAATTTTTAATTTGGCCCAGTATCCGAAGAGGAGATTACACAAGCGCTCCTCAAATTAAAGCTAAGCTGCCAATGTGGACCTGACTTACTACATTCTAAGTTTCTAAGACTTGGTGCCCCAGCCATTGCCAAACCAATGGCTTCCATAGTCAACTCTATCCTGTCTGCAGGTCATATCCCCAGGACCTGGAAAACTGCCAGAGTTGTCTCAATCTTCAAAAGTTGGGACAAAAACACTGTCTCAAACTACAGGCCAATCTCTCTTCTCCCAATACTATCCAAAGTCATGGAAAAATGTGTCCACACCCAATTTAAGCGATTACTATACCAAGACAAATTTCCCTAGCCAATTCCAATCTGGGTTCCACCCCAAACACTCCACCATATCTACCCTCCTAAAAGTTTGCAATGAGATCCAGTGTGGAATGGAGACAACTCACTGGTGCAATATTCCTAGATTTTGCAAAGGCTTTTGATTCTATTGATCATGCTATCCTGCTTAACAAACTCAAGGGCTCTGGAATAGGGAAGCATGCTTTTAACTGGTTTCAGTCCTACCTATCAGGTAGATCCCAACATGTGTCCATCTCAGGGTTTAACTCCAACCCCCTTGGATATCAACTGTGTTGTCCCACAAGGCTCTGTTCTGGGGCCCCTACTCTTCTCAGTTTAACAACTAAGGAAGCTTCAATACACATGTATGCAGATGACACAATCCTATATGCACACAGCCATAGCCTCTCCGACCTTCAAGACATACTTCAGTCTGATTTTTGAGACTCGAAAACTGGATTTCCCAAAAAAAACTTCTTTTAAACACTGACAAGACTGTAACAATGGTATTTGGGACCAAGACTACATTTTTAAAGCTTCCAGTGACTGAGCTCCAGATCAGAACCAATGCTAACACAACCCTAACCCATGTTACTAGTTTTAAATACCTGGGCACATGGTTTGACGCACTTAACATTCGGGATGCACATTGATACCCTGACATCCAAAACCTAGGCGATGAACTTTTGGGGAAGAAAAACACAACAGAAATTTTAAATAAGGCCATTCCTATTATAATTACTGGTTTATATGGTACCACAGATGCTTCTTTCTATAATCTCTCATACATTGTTTCTTTAAATGAGACATTTAATGCAATGTTTTATGGGGAAATAGGTAGCCAC
>WSYH01000705.1:0-14609 GCA_036426205.1 Ascaphus truei
GGGGGGGGGAGGAAAAAGCGTGGGAAAGCGGGAGACCCGGGGAGAGGAGGTGCGCGCGGGTCCCGATGAGCGCCGCGGTGTGTGTGTGTGTGTTGTCACTCCTCCTCAGGCCAATGAGAGGTGTGCGGGGGCGGGCGGACCAAGGGAGCAATCTCATTGGTCTGGCCCGAGGTCCAATGTGATTGCCGCTAGGGACACAGGGAGGGACACAGGGAGACACATACAGACAGACAGGCAACGACACATAGGACACTTTGAGAAATATATAGTAGATATATATACTGCTGCGGCACAGTTTATTCGAGCATTTGCCCGTTCTGTGCCGCAGCAGTAGCCTGGCGCGCGCCCGAGTGTGACGGGCGCGCGCCGAAGCAGCGGAAGAGCGCCCTCCGATCGGGGCGCTCTCCCTACCGCTGCCGGGTCCGCCGGGTCCCCCGGAACCCCCTGCCGCTGTCCCGCGATCGCGGGACACCAGGGCTCCCTCGGGGAGCCCCTGGACACGCGTGCAGGGGGCGCACGCTCCCGATGACGCGTGACCGCGCGTCTATGACGCGCGGCACGCCGAGGGGCGGCCACTAGCAAGCCGGGAGATTTCCCGGCTTGCGGTACCGACCACACTTCAATAAAGTGTGTCGGTAGTGTATATATATACATACATACAGATGCAGCGGCCATTATTTTAAGAAATCACTGCGCTGTTTTCGTGTGCGCTGCTTTACTCCACATGGCATGAGCGCGGCCAATCGCCACAGGCACACGTGTTTATTGCGGTTGCTTTGTTTGAATTTCATGGATTGTCTGCAATTAAATGAATTGTAATGTGCACAGTACTTTGCTACTGTGTCAATTTCAGGTGTTTAAAAGCCAGAGCACTAAAATGCCATTTTATGCACTAGCCTGCACTCGCATCTTAACGCGTAATGGTTGGAAGAAATCCCGTGCCATGACATGGGTATTCCGAGGTGTACACTGCGTGATTTGTTAAAATAATGGCCACTGCATCTGTATACATATATAATCTCACAGTAGGCAAAAAACAGAATATTATGCACATAAGGAATGGCACATACAGTTAGGTCCGGAAATAATTGGATACTGATACAAGTTTTGTTATTTCGGCTGTGTACCAAAATAAATTCAAGTTACAGTTAAATAATGAATATGGGTTTTTAGTGCAGTCTATCAGCTTTAATTTGAGGATATTCACATCCAAATTGGAGGAAGGGTTTAGGAATTACATCTCTTTAATATGTAGCCCCCTCTTTTTCAAGGGACCAAAAGTAATTGGACAATTGACTCAAAAGCTGTTTCATGGACAGGTATTGGGCTATTCCTTCGTTATTTCATCACCAATTAAGCAGGTAAAAGGTCTGGACTTGATTCCAGGTGTGGCATTCGCATTAGGAAGCTGTTGCTGTGAACCCACAACATGCGGTCAAAGGAGCTCTCAATGCAAGTGAAACAGGGCATCCTTAGGCTGCAAAAAAAAAGAAAATCCATCAGAGAGATAGCAGGCACATTAGGTGTGGCCAAATCAACAGTTTGGTACATTCTGATAAAAAAAGAACGCACTGGTGAGCTCTGCAACACAAAAAGGCCTGGACGTCCACGAAAGACAACAGTGGTGGATGATTGTAGGATCCTTTCCATGGTAAAGAAAACCCCTTCACAACATCCAGCCAAGTGAAGAACACTCTCCAGGAGGTAGGCATATCATTATCCAAGTCTACCATAAAGAGAAGACTTAACGAGGGCAAATACAGAGGTGCAAACCATTCATAATCCTCAAGAATAGAAAGGCCAGATTAGACTTTGCCAAACAATATCTAAAAAAAAAAGCCAGCCCAGTCCTGGAAAAGCATTCTTTGGACAGATGAAACTAAGATCAACCTGTACCAGATTAATGGGAAGAAAAAAGTATGGAGAAGGCTTGGAACGGCTCATGATCCGAAGCATACCACATCATCTGTAAAACACGGTGGTGGCAGTGTGATGGCATGGGCATGCATGGCTTACAATGGCACTGGGTCACTGGTGTTTATTGATGATGTGACAGAATACAGAAGCAGCCGGATGAATTCTAAAGTGTATAGTGATATATTGTATGCTCAGATTCAGCCAAATTCAGCGAAGTTAATTGGACGGCGCTTCACTTTACAGATGGACAATGACCCAAAACATACTGCGAAAGCAACCCAGGAGTTTTTTAAGGCAAAGAAGTGGAATATTCTGAAATGGCCGAGTTAATCACCTGATCTCAACACGATCGAGCATGCATTTCACTTGCTGAAGACAAACCTTAAGGCAGAAAGACCCACGAACAAACAACAACTGAAGACAGCTGAAGTAAAGGCCTGGCAAAGCATCACAAAGGAGGAAACCCAGCGTTTGGTGATGTCCATGCGTTCCAGACTTCAAGCAGTCATTGCCTGCAAAGGATTCTCGACAAAGTATTAAAAATTAACATTTTATTTATGATTGTGTTAATTTGTCCAATTACATTTGAGCCCCTGAAATAAGGGGACTGTGTATGAAAATAGTTGCAATTCCTAAATGTTTCATACAATCTTTTTGATCAACCCTTTGAATTAAAGCTGATAGTCTGCAATTCTATTGCATCTCGGTTGTTTCATTTCAAATCCATTGTGGTGGCGTACAGAGCCAAAATTATGAAAATTGTGTCTGTCCAATTATTTCCGGACCTAACTGTATAGAAGTAGTAAGCCTTCCTGTCCCCAGCACTGCGGACGAACAAGCAAGAGTCTGCAGCGTTGGGGGACAGTGTCTGCTGCGATCGTGCTGTCAGAGGTCCATTCTTCTCATTGGCACCCCTGCAGTGTTAATCCTTCTGTGCCTTGACCATCACGGTCAAGGCACTGAAGATGTTAAGCCTTGCTACATCTGTAATCCATTTCTTGACGTGAATCCTGTTCAACCAGAGTATTCAGCTGTGTCATTATATCCAACTGATGGACAGAAAGTGGAAGTATTTGAAAAATGTGTTGATGGTAAAAGATGGCGTTTGCAAACCTTCGTTTTATGAGTAACATTAATCTTCCAAGACCTTAACCTCAATATCTAGAAGCTAACCATTTGATATCCTCAACAAAAAAAAATCCCCTCTCACATCAAAATATTTATTCATTTTTATTGTGTGGATACATTTTATTAAATCAACAGAAATATGATAATCTCATGTTGTCTCATATCTCCAACTACATATTGGTACAAATGTTAAACTCTATCACAAAACATTCAATTGCGTGTCTGTACATAACTGGAAGGTGACAAGTCAGCTCAGTCTGCAGGTGACCAAAATTGTTCTGCCATTGGAAGATGGCGGTCCGGTTTTCTTCATTCCCTGTAGTCATAGGATTCAACTTTGTTTCCAGAGGGCCTGCGATGGCAATTCCTGGTGGCCACTTTCAAGCAACAAAACGTGATCTTATGGTTTTTTTTGTTTTGTTTTTTTAAATCCGTTCTGTAGTATTAGATAATAGTGACCATTTTTTTTCTTCTTTTTAATCTTTTTATTCAACTCTTAATGCATATGTTTAATGAGTTTTAAAGCATCCTTCGATTTCTATAGCGATTTCTCCACCTCCCCAGCAGTGCAAGATATTTGCAACAGTTTCCTGTTTGTGATAGTTTGTTGCTAATGTTCCCAGCAGTTTAAGATGTGAACTGTAACAATAGATAATTTTACCTTAGTAATATAAGTATACATTGTAGCTGCTGAATTACACTGACTGAAGGATTTATTTGAAACTGTATGACAGCCATTATATTAGGCACACAATCAGGATTTTTACATATTTATAACAGGAGTACCTAAAGATTGCCAGCTAAGCTAAGAATGTAGAATCATACATTGTCACATGCTCTACATACAAAAACAAGAACAAAAGAAACAGGGTGAAATGTAGTATTGCTGCTTTAATCTGTCCTTTCCCATTTTTCAAGTCTTGGTTATTTAGAACGGGTACGTGGCCCAAAGATACTAAAGAAAATGGTTCAGGAGAGTGTAACCAGCAGTTTAAAATGATACCTGCAATATATAAAATCATCCAGGTAGAGCGGTCCAGATAGCTTTTTTCAACAGCATTCTGAAGAATATAAAGTGGTATCTTTGTTTGATTACAATTCGTGTTCTCAAAGTCCTTAGCACATACTGTATGAAATTCTCAGATGTTTATTGCCCAAAAAAATGTCTGTACACATCATATCATTTCTGAAAGTAGGTATAGGTATCTGACCCTAAAACTGCAAACCTAAGAGAATGCAACAAATAAATCTTTCAGCTCTGAGTTCAAGCATTGAAGGGAGCCATCCAATGTAGCAGGCAAAAAATGTATTAACTTACTGGTGTGGCTGCCTAAATTAGAAATATTTAGTCCCTAAAAGCAACAGTATTACTTATTTCCATCCTCTGAAAAATGTACGTTTTTCCATCGATTTAAGCTCATAGTAGCCTAATGCCGTCAGGTCCAGAGAAGATGAACCTTTGGTTCTGAGTGTGCAGTTTTCTGACCCCTTGTTCCTGACCCCAGGTGAGCTAGCACGTGAAGTGTGTCCCTTCTCGACCTCCATCTGATCCCCTGCCTTTTTGAAAGAGGGTAGAGGAAATGGGGATGATTAGAAGTTGAGAAGAGTGGGGTAATTGAGATAGTTTTAGCTTTTTATTTTGTACACATAGTTTTTTTGGCACCCAAACCACGAAGATTTAGCTGAGGGTATGTATCTTTACTAGGTTACAGCAAAAATTGGTTACTGGATATCTCCATGATAATCATAAAACGGGATTATGGATGGGTCCCCCTTTGTCCCACTGCACTACACTTTCTGTAATGATAACGAAGATAGTATTTATAGGACAACATGCAAAAATAATACAGAATGTTTCCAGCCTAGTAAAATAATCTCTGACCCTCAGAAGAAGTTCCACTGCCAGTCTGCATTAATAAGTACGGTAATTCTTCAAAGGGTAACTTCAGCTTGTTCAAAAACATGGTGAATGGACATTTCCATGCTACACCCCAAAATCATGGTTGTTACATGATTGTAACTGTAACTTGTAATGCTGTCAACTTACTATTTTGTACCCAGAACATACTTGAAAATTATAGGCAGCGCTGTCACGGGAGACCAGCACTTTTAACACATTTATACCTGGGGATGATTGTCACGATAGCTTGTGCAGGGTTATAATATACACAAAATCACTGGGTTGAATCGAATGCGACTAAGATATATAATAAAGAAAGTTTATTCCTTGAATAAAGTGAACACACAGAATATACAAATAACACACAGGATATGTACACTTACTTTGGGGGATGGGCAATGAAGCAATCAGGATCTGGATTGGCAATTCATTCAGCAATACAGGATACAAACGGAGACACTGGGCATAGGGCTTACACTTGTTTATATGGGATTTAAGCCCTATCCCTTAACATTGGATGTTAGGTATTGGTTAACAATTACCTGCACCCAATGACCCTTTGCCAGCTAACGTGGAAAGCATTTTGTTCCTGCCCACAGGTAACTGGCACATGCGCACAACTCCTTTGGGTCTCATTTTCTTAACCCCACAGTAAAGAAGTGGCGCCTCTAAGTCTGCCAGAAGAGGATCTGGACAGGAAAACCTTTGTCTATAAGTGTGATTTTTAACACCTACAGAACTACTCAAGTCCAGCTTTTCCCCTACCTGGCATATACTATCAGGGTGGGGGAGCCTTTGATCAGGGGTCTTGTTGTAGACAATGTGTTGCACCCTGATAATTAACATACTGTAGGGGCTAGTAGGTTTTGCAGGCTTTATGCTAGGCATAAAATACAGTATACTTCTATGAATAAATATCTATTAAAATAATTTGTTTGGCTCGGCCGAGCGGGCTACAAATTGCCAGACCCTCATGCCGGAGGGTATTCTATATAGTGGCCAATTTTCAGCTTGCTAGGGCCCACCGAACCGGAGTTACAGAAATACACTTTAAACAGACAGGGATTGGAAATGGCATTTTTGTGCCATTGAAGTCAATGGCAGAATCACATTTTAACCATTGACCCATACTCCGTTCTGTTGATCGGAGAGGGCTGGAATTTGCCATGCAATCCTGCCGGAGCAGTGACTACATGCTGGCCAAATCTCAGCCCTCTGGTCCTTACAGAACCGGAGATCTGGGTTTACACTTTTCACACTTTTGGACTTGGTGTTAAAACGCCGCGCGGCTTTTTCTCCGCCATTGCGGGCAATAGTGGGGCCCTCATAGCCGGCGCGACCCTTTCTCACCGTCATTGACCATCGGACCCAGTTGGGGTCGAGTAAAGGGGTCCCCTTGAGCTAGGGGCAAAAAGAATTAACCCGCTAGCTGCCCTAGGACCGGAGATACCATTTTTAATATGAATGAACTTGGCTGTGACCAAGTTCCCATGCCACTTGAGTGATCAAAGCTTTTTATTGAAAATGTATCCGCTTTTGTGGTTTGCGGTCTGGCTGGCTGCCAGCTCGTCTCCGGAGGTCGGCTTCGAGGAATAACCATTGAAATGCATTACTCCATTCACTTTCAATGGGGAAACTCCGCTCCTCCTCTCGGGCTCCTCCTTCTCAGGTATTGGGCCCAAATCAGCGGAATCTCCATTGGATTACATGGGGCTCCAATGGCGACCTATGGAGAAACTGCAAAATGGAGACCGAAAAGGGAACCAAGGGCCATAAACACAAAAATACCATTAACCCTTTCCCTCCCGACCGGATCCCAGTGTATGTGTTGGTGCAAACACTGAAATAGGGAAAATACACATTTACTTGGGGGGGACACATTTGGTGCTGAAGCAGGGGCCTAAAAACAGTACTGAACATCATTCCAGTTAACCCCTCGCCTCCCATACGAGGGTAGGGGGTGGCCAGCTGGTGTGTAACCCCTTTATTACCGGGCCAAACCCCCTCATCCGCTACAATCATATGATGGATCAAAGCAAGGAGATAAAATAAATTGCCATTTATTTCACGAATGGACATACACACAATGTTACACAATTACACTCAAAATACACTTCCTGGGATGGGGGAAAATGAAATATATTGTTCCCAAAATGAAATCTTTAAAAACAAAATCTCCAGGAGCAATTTCCCAGGAGTGGGCGTTGCTTGCAAAATTGCTTGAAACGGTCCTCGGTCAGCAGTTCTACCTGCCACTGCTGTAATGGCACTGTGACGGAGCTGCTTCCTTCATTCTGCCTCCGCTGTAATGGCACTTGGAATCTTTATCTCTTATGAAATCTTAGATGTTTCTTACGAAGCTTGATGAAATCTTAGGTGAATCTGATTCCCGATGGGCTGCACGGATTCTTGTAGAGGTTAAATCCCTATCTCTAACTAGTGCAGCCAATCCCTCCATGGGAATAAGTTTTCCCACCTACTGTTTTGTCAAGGATTGGACTTCGGCTGAAGTGAATCCCAGTGGCAGGAACAGCAGGGAGCGAAGTCAGGAAACAAGCAGGGGTCCGAGGCAGGCGGCAGGTAGCGAAGTCAGGAAACAAGCAGAGGTCCGAGGCAGGCGGCAGGTAGCGAAGTCAGGAAACAAGCAGAGGTCGGCAACGAGGAAACTGGAACAGGATGATAGCAATAGCTAGCACAGCAGTAAACACAGGAACCTTGCAGAAGCTAAGGAACCAGTATAAACAGGCAAAGAGGAACAGGAAAGGGAGGTTTATATAGGCAGGCTGAGAGGTGGAGCACAGGTGCAGAGGTGTCAGGTATCAGAGTCTGGAATGTTCCTTAGTTTAGCAGCAGCACTCCCGGTGGGCAAATATAGGTACTGCAGGCTAGAACCAGACATTGAGAGTGGCAGCAGTCCCGGTGGCCAAGCATGGGAACAGCAGGCTAGAGAATATGACACCTATATTGGTGTTGCCAATACATTGGAAACCTGGCAGAGGGGGCTTCACATTCTGCTAAGAGCTTGTGCCAACTTAGCACCTTTGCTTCTTAGCATATGAGATCCAGCCACTCTCCCTGGCGACCCGAAGTCTGGGCTAGCCACCATTTGCTAAATTGCCCGGACTTTACACTTCGATGGGGATACTTGTGGATCCCCTCCCCAACTAACACCTTGGGGACACTGAGCCCTTTGAACTCTGGGCTTTTACAGACATCAGGGCACCAAGCCAGCGGGATGTCTTAGAAGTCCGGAGCTGCACATTCTTATCTGTTTTGGTGAGTCACTAGTCTGGCCCCCTTGCCCAAACACACCCTGACAACACTTTACCATAAAATCATCCCTGAAACTTATGCCCTGGGCATCTCCGCAGGTTAGCACGCCTGGAACATTAAAACACACACATACATCTTTATTGAAACACAGTGCACATGCCATTACTGGGTTGCGGAGCTGACACTTCAAACTCCCCAATATGGCAATGGGGCACCCAGCCAGGCATAATACCTTTATTATTGGCCTGGGTACCCCCTCACCGTCACAAACGCTTAATGTATTTTTCCTAATAAAAGAGTTTTATGAATAAAAGTTTCCCTCTATCTTTATCGGCACCATTCAGTTCATGGCAGATTATCACAATTCCAAGTTTGAAAGAAAAAAAAATCAGTCTACAAATCATTGGGTTTTATCTTTCAATGCACTCAACTCACAAAAATAAAATGTCCATGGAAATGGGAGACGTATGCCTTATTGGTCTCCACCGCACCAATATCTCCCTGTTTCAGTCCCATTCAGCAGTGGCACAGCAGTCAATATATACTGTATATATGAAAATGAGTATGTGTTCTTGGTAAATGCTATTCATGCAGTCATGAATGTTGTTTTAATGATACATCATTAAAGACCAAAGATTTAATGATACATTAAACGACGTCGTTACGGTTTCTGTTCCCAGAGGGATCCCCTGATGATCTAGTTTAATGCACCATTAAGTTTTATTCAATCCACTTATGTCTTTGAGTGCCAGTGTTAATTTAGCTCCTCATGCCTGCTCTTGTTCTGACGTTTTCAGCTGCACCATACTGTTGTGTAAACACTACAGTACCATTTTCTTCAGAAGTTCTTTCAGCTAACATTGAGATACCCCAAATGTGTCCATCCCAGGGGGACTGTATTTCTTTATCTACTACCATGGTGTAGAGTGAATGCAGAGCTTCATTGTGAAACCCTGATAGAAGTCATGGGAAGACGGAAAAGATGTAATATAAGTATGTAACAACATAGCAATATCCAAAAAAAATTATAATCTGCAAAATATGCTGATTTACAAGATGTTGGTACCAAATAAAAACAAAATTACTCACTATTCTAACATACTGATATTGACATTGACAAAGATTATATTTATATGGTGTTGAAATGGGGCCTTTGTGTAGTCACATAATACATTAAAGAGCAAGAGTTTAGCAAAAGGTAAAACTGCTGTGCTCCCCCAATTGGAGCCAGATGTTTTGGACAGACTGCCTGAGTCAGGCGATCACCAAAAAAAAAAAATGACTTCATTATTTAGCTTTCTTTCCCAATACACCTATAATGTGGAAGTTTTATGCATTTTCTAAAAAAAAAATAAAAGATTGTGTTTTCACAGCAAGACGGAGAGAATAAGTCATCTCTCCGTTGATTGACATTCTGCTTGTCATCGGGAGCACAGACGGCCCCCGCTGTTTGAAGGCCCTATTTGGATGACTTCCCAGTCGAGGTCTACATCTCAGACCTCCGCTCTGTCGACCTGCTCTTGAGCGTCTCTAGATAGAAGGACTTCCAAAATATGTCTACATTCTAAAACAAAACTGGCTCGAAATAGCCTAGAAAAGTCCTCTCGAGGATAAGTGAAGGCGCCACTGCAGCTGAGACCTGTGTTTTGAACTTCTTTATTTTTCTTTCAACATATTACCACCTTTTAGAAATTATCATTACTCAATAATATATATTTCCAACTTTTACAGAGTGTTTTAAGTACAGGCACAAATGGGCTCTGTCTCAAATACAGACCTTGCCCTTGTGCCCGACTCATATTAACATACAGATGAACCTAATGCCACTGACCATTCTGGCATGATGCTGTTCTATGACATACTGCTGCGGCAGCCTTTATTCTAACAAATCACCGGTTTATCACCGGCTTGTTCCTGGAGTGCGACGCTGTTCACCCGGAGCATGCCGCGTTCCTTTTGCGTTCCCAGCCACGGGTCATGCCCGGCTGACGCGCGGTTGATGCGTTTATTGATAATAGTTCAGGATTTAATAGGCTGCAATGCTTCGCGTGTCCGCCAGATGGCAGAAATTCATGAATTGTAATGCAGTATATATATATACTGTATAACAACAACCCCTATAACCCCTAACATACACATACTGTATATGCACATCAATGATACTATAGGTATAAATGTATTTTGAATAATATTGTACAGTGAGCAGGGGGTTCCCTGAGCCACAAATAAAAGCTCAGGGGACCCCCTGCTCCTGCACAATATTATTAAAATACAGAAATGCTGCTTCATTACCATAGCTGATAGCCGCTAAGGCAATGAAGGGTTAAGGCAGAATAGCATGTTTATTGGGGACATTTGCCCCCAATAAACATTGCAATAAACAACATACAGTACACCCCCTTTGTATTTAAAATACATAAACAACAATAAATACATTAAATACATTTTAACATAACTGTTCCCTTTTGGTTATAACCCCACCTCCTTGACTGTAATCTGTGTAAGGCCCCCTCCCCCTAATTTGTCTGTTAAATCTCCATGCCTTGACTGTAATCTGTGTAAGGTCCCTTCCCCCTAATTTGTCTGTTAAATCTCCCTGCCTGTGTTCCTGTGAGTGCAGTTTATGTAAATGTGGGGAGGGGGAGGGGGATCCCGATGTGCATATAATGCAGCGCCTCACTGGCAATGGCCCACCCCGTGAGGCCTAACCACCCTCACCCACTACCCACAAGGGAGGCCTACCCACATACCGTTGCCCCCCTCCCACTCTCCACCCTGCCCATGGCCCCTCCGCTGCTGCAAAACAGACACAAAAATGAAAACATCCAAAGTAATGTCCCCTAACCCCTTAATTACCATAGCGGTTATTAACCACTACAGTCATTAAGGGGTTAACCCACCCTCACCCACCACTCGGGACGCCGACATACCCTCCCACACTAACCCCCCACCCTGTGAGGCCTAACGACCCTCACCCACTACCCACAAGGGAGGCCTACCCACATACCGTTGGGGAACCCCCCCCCTCCACCCCCAGTACCCACAATAAAAACAATACAGTGACCCACAATAAACATCATTATATTTATTAAATACATTACCCACCCCCTGTGCCCCCCCATAAATACAAGATTTATCCTTTTACAAACAGGGTTCATAACGCAGCCCCACGCGAGTCCCCGGTGGGGCACCTGACAGACCTACAGGGTACCAGCAGCCCTTTTCAAACAGTCTGCACATCTACAGTATGAATAAAACACCCATATCAATAAACACTCGTTCCTTACCTTTGCGGCTATGTGCTATGGTAACGAAGCAGCATGAATGTATTTTTAATAATATTGTACAGTGAGCAGGGGGTTCCCTGAGCCACAAATCAAAGCTCAGGGGACCCCCTGCTCCTGCACAATATTATTAAAATACAGAAATGCTGCTTCATTACCATAGCTGCTAAGGCAATGAAGGGGTTAACCCACCGTGCCCGCTTTATTGTGGGTAGCGGCGGTGGCTGAAGGGGGTATTTGGCCCTTGGTGTGAGTTTAGGACTTGCGGGGGGGTTGCGGGTGCACTTAACCCCTTCCCGACCGTAGCAGTTAATACCGCTACGGTCATGAAGGGGTTAACCCCTCCCGTTACCCCCCTGCAAGCCCTAAACAACCACCGTTGGGGCTAATACCTCCTTCACCCACCCCCGCTACCCACAATAAAAAAAATTCACACACAGCAGCCCCACAATAAATAAATCTAAATAAATAAATACATGAATATATATATAACAGCCCCTATAACCCCTAACATACACATACTGCATATGCTCATCAATGATACTATAGGCATGAATGTATTTTTAATAATATTGTACAGTGAGCAGGGGGTTCCCTGAGCCACAAATCAAAGCTCAGGGGACCCCCTGCTCCTGCACAATATTATTAAAATATAGAAATGCTGCTTCATTACCATAGCTAATAGCCGCTAAGGCAATGAAGGGTTAAGGCAGAATAGACTGTTTATTGGGGACATTTGCCCCCAATAAACATTGCAATAAACAACATACAGTACACCTCCTGTGTATTTAAAATACATAAACAACAATAAATACATTAAATACATATTTTTAACATAATTGTTCCCTTTTGGTTTTAACCCCAACTCCTTGACTATAATCTGTGTAAGGCCCCCTCCCCCTAATTTGTCTGTTAAATCTCCCTGCCTGTGTTCCTGTGAGTGCAGTTTATGTAAATGTGGGGAGGGGGAGGGGGATCCCGATGTGCATATAATGCAGTGCCTCACTGCCAATGGCCCACCCCGTGAGGCCTAACCACCCTCACCCACTACCCACATGGGAGGCCTACCCACATACCGTTGCCACCCTCCCACCCTCCCATCCTGCCCATGGCCCCTCCGCTGCTGCAAAACAGACACTAAAATGAAAACATCCAAAGTAATGTCCCCTAACCCCTTAATCACCATAGCGGTTATTAACCGCTACAGTCATTAAGGGGTTAACCCACCCTCCCACACTAACCCCCCACCCTGTAAGGCCTAACCACCCTCACCCACTACCCATAAGGGAGGCCTACCCACATACCGTTGGGGACCCCCCCCCACCCAGTACCCACAATACAAACAATACTGTGACCCACAATAAACATCATTATATTTATTAAATACATTACCCACCCCCTGTGCCCCCCATAAATACAAGATTTATCCTTTTACAAACAGGGTTCATAACGCAGCCCCACGCGAGTCCCCGGTGGGCTGGCGGGGCACCTGACAGACCTACAGGGTACCAGCAGCCCTTTTCAAACAGGTTCTGGAGGCCTGCTGGTGGGTCCCGCCAGCACCATGGCCCCCAGGTGGTCTCCTTGGGTCACCGTGGGCCACAATTGGGTCCCCACGGTAGGCCCAAGGATGTCTGGGAGCCCCGGGTCAGACCCACAGGTGTCTGCGGGGCCTCGGGTGGTTCCCTCACATTTTCCTCATGGTTTCCCACGGCCCTGATAGTCTGCGGGGATGAAGCGGTGGCCTCACATTGTGGGGGCACCGCCGACCCATAGGTGCAGGGATGAAGCGGTCGGTCCCTCTTCTGTGGGGGCACCGCGGACCCGTAGTGAGCACTCGGGGTTCCCCAGACACCCTGGGAAATGGCATAGCCCCGGGTCAGACCCACAGGTGTCTGCGGGGCCTCGGGTGGTTCCCACGGGTGTCTGGGGAACCCACGAGTGCTCACTACGGGTCCGCGGTGCCCCCACAGAAGAGGGACCACCGCTTCATCCCTGCACCTATGGGTCGGCGGTGCCCCCACAGATGTGAGGCCACCGCTTCATCCCCGCAGACTATCAGGGCCGTGGGAACCATGAGGAAAATGTGACGTCATAGGCCTTTAAAAGCCTATGTCGTCTCATTTTGAAGCCAGCCGCCGAGGAGGAAGGACCTCCTACAGAAGAAAGAAGACCAGGGCGTGGCCGAAGACGGGAAGAAGACCCCGGAAGAAGATAGAAGAAAGAAGAATACAGATGAAGATGGATTACAATTAGAAGACCCGTGGATTGATTTGGATTTTTAGTGTAATGTTTATTTTTTTATGGTTTATTATTTTATGGGTTCCTGTGCCTGGTGGATTGGTTCGTGAGTAAGGTGCGCAACGGGAGTCGGTGGGGCCAAGTAATGGTAAGTGAACTAAAGAAATGTATTTATTTATTTGTGGTATATCAGTTCTTGCCACTGTATGTATGTATGTATATATGTCTAGAGAGATATATACATACAGGGTAAGAAATGTTGTTATTTTAAAAGCTTGATTTGATGTGTTTTAAATTAATTTGGCTATGCTGCTATGCTTCAATGTGTGTATAATGTTTTTTACAATTAGATAGATGTAATCCTTGGTATTGTATTGTGTGCTTGTAGTCAGGGTTAGCCTTGGTTTTAAATTTTGTATTCTGGTTGGTACTTATATTTTTTCACATGCTGAATTGTTCTGCTCCAGGCTTGAATTAGTTAATTGTTTAATTGTTCAGGATGGACTGTCAATTGTTTAGGGATGTAAATAATGAATGCTAATTGATTTTTGTTTACTTGATTGGTTAAAATAGTTTACTTGTTTGGAGGTATTTGTATTTTGCTTGCAATGATATTGTTAACATTCATTTGCAGAATGTATATGGTGCATAGATTTTATGCATCATATATACAATGTAAATGCAAAGTATTGACTGGAATGTGAGGTTTTTCATTGGCATTTGATGATTTAGATTGTAAGATCAGTTAGGATTATTAAAGGAAATTCATTTTAATGTAGTGTGTCTGTATGGAGAAGTGTTATTTGTAGTACAGTATGGTTTTGATAACCCTTCTACATTTATTTGTATATTGGTTCATCATGTGT
>WSYH01000705.1:21145-93625 GCA_036426205.1 Ascaphus truei
GCAGCATGGAGGGCATTAGATATTTTAGTGAGGGCTGTTTCAGTGGAGTGAGCCGTTTGGAAGCCAGATTGTAGAGGGTCTAGGAGAGAATAGGTGTTGAGAAAATGGAGCAAGCGAGAGAATACAAGACGTTCAAGGAGTTTAGAGGCAAAAGGCAGGAGGGAGACAGGTCGATAGTTAGAAAGACAGGTAGGGTCAAGCTTGCTGTTTTTGAGTAATGGTATGACTGTTGCATGTTTGAAAGAGGATGGAAAGGTTCCAGAGCAGAGGGAGGAGTTAAAAATGTGTGTGAGCGTAGGGATTATAGTAGGAGCAAGAGGTTTTAGGAGATGGGAGGGAATGGGGTCTAGAGGGCAAGTGGTAGAGGGAGAAGTGGCGATCAACAGCGACACATCCTCCTCTGAGACAGTGGAAAAAGAGTCAAGGAAGGCAGGAGGAGAGTTAGGAAGAGGTGTAGGATGGGAAGAAGAAACAGAGGGGATGTTCTGACGTATGGATTCCACCTTTTCCTTAAAATAGTCAGCAAAGTCCTGAGCGGAGATGGAGGAAGGAGAGGCAGCTGAGGGTGGTTTGAGTAGAGTATCAAAGACAGAGAACAGTCGGCGTGGGTTAGACTTGTGCATGTTGATTAGTGCAGAAAAGTAAGCTTGTTTAGCTTGCGAGAGGGCAGAGTTGAAACAGGATAGCATAAATTTGTAGTGAAGGAAGTCTGAGAGAGTGTGAGACTTCCTCCAGAGGCGTTCAGAGGAACGAGTGGAGGAACGCAGCATGCGTGTGGGAATTTAGCCAGGGTCTAGGGTTAGAAGGGCGAGTGCGGCAGAGAGAAAGTGGGGCATGTAGATCAAGAGAGGAGGACAAGACAGAGTTGTAGTTCCTGACCAGGTTGTCGGGGTCTGTAGCAGAGCTGAGAGAGGAGAGGGAGGAGCGTAAAGTGGACTCAAAGTCAGGTAAGTGAATAGAGCGCAGGTTTCTGCAGAACCGGGGTGTAGATGGAGGTGGAGAAGTGGAGAAGCGAGATAGAGAGAATGAGATGAGATGATGGTCAGAGAGAGGAAAAGGGGAAATGGAGAAATCGGAGAGAGAGAAGTTCTTAGTGAAAACCAGGTCTAAGTAGTGGCCATCCTTGTGGGTGCTGGCTGCAGTCCACTGTTGAAGGCCAAAAGACGAGGTTAGAGAAAGAAAGCGGGAAGCCCAAGGGAGAGAGGGGTCATCAATGTGGCAATTGAAGTCCCCAAGGAGAAGAACAGGGGAGTCTGAGGAGAGGAAGAAAGAGAGCCAGGATTCAAAGTGAGAGAGAAAGGCAGAAGGGGGATGAGTAGAGGTAGGTGGGCGATAGATGACCGCCACATGAACAGGGAGAGGAGAGAAAATCTGGACAGTGTGAGCCTCAAAGAAGGGAAAAGCAAGAGAGGGAGGAATAGGAAGGGTTCGGTAACGACAGAGAGAGGAGAGCAGGAGCCCCACGCCTCCACCCCTGCCATCAGTGCGCAGTGTGGGAGAAGGAAAGGCCACCATAGTAGAGGGCAGCTTCCAGAGCAGTGTCAGACTGAGTGAGCCAGGTCTCAGTTATAGCAAAGAGAAGCAGGGAGTGAGAGAGAAAGAAGTCATGCACAGAGAGGAACTTGTTAGAGAGGGAGCGAGCATTCCAAAGGGCACAGGAGAAAGGGGGAGAGGAGGGAGGGTGGCAGGGGATGGGTATGAGGTTGGAGGGGTTGACACCAGAAGGAGTAGATGTTGCAGTTGGCAGGCGAGGACGAGCGCATGTAGGAATAAGACAGGGACCAGGATTGGGAGAGATATCCCCAGAAGCATGGAGGAGAAGCATGGATAGAAAGAGAATGTGTGAGGATGATTTGTAGGGGTGTTTTTTAGTGCAGGGGATATAGCTGTATGGTGTCAGAGGACGCAAGTAAGAAAGGAGTTCATGTGAACAGAGAAGTGGTGAAGGAAGGAGAGATGGAGATATATGAATGGAGTTAGAGACATACTGAGGCTGGTTAAAAGAAGTGCATAATTTGAGAAGAAGTGAAGTCACAGCAAATATAAATGGTAAAGGCAGCATCACAGTAGTAATGATGCAGTCTGGTATTGATGATATCCTCCTTTCCAGTGTAGTTCAAATGCAGGAATCAGGGCCAGATGGGGTGTTCACTTCTTCCTCACTTCTTTTGAACTTCCTTTTAAACTTCAGTTGTTCAGTAGTCATGCCACTTATAATGGGCCACTTGGATATGGGCTGCAGGCAGACTAGCTGTTCTGACTGGGTTTATATAGGCCTAAAAAGTCCCCTGACAGTGTGGTTCTGTCTGCTTAATTAGCACATCTGAGGCACATTCAAACAAATGGTTTTCTACACAGGGTGTTCCCTGCCTAGGTGGCAACACTTAATTTGATTAGGGGTAGACAGAAAACAGCATTCAAATATGGTTTTTACCTAGCATTGGATCACTTGCATATACTATATAATACACACAACAAAGGCTTCAATGATAATTTAGAGATGGTTTTTACCTGAGGAGAGAAGAAGGATAAGATCCATCAAGGTAAGAGTTCCTTCCTTTTAAACTTCAGTTGTTCAGTAGTCATGCCACTTATAATGGGCCACTTGGATATGGGCTGTCTTATTTGTGGATTCTGTTTATATCACTAATTCATTAATACATTTAAAAGTCCTGAATAGTTCGACGTCTTAGTAGCCATATCTGTGCAGGAAATATGTAGATTCACTGACAGTTATTGATATATGAAATTATACAGAGCTTTCCAAAAGCTTCCAGTATACTCATCACTAATATAATGTCCGAGCTCTAACCTTGTTTATGAACACTCATTCTGAAGCTTGTAATATGGGGTATATCTATTAAAGTGTTGTAACTACAGTATGATTGCTCATTTTCTCCTTGCTGTTCGTTCCCAGCAGTATTTTTTTTATCAAAACAGTGACAGTACAGTATGTCATTTACAGTGGCGAGAAGAAGTTTGTGAACCCCAATGATAATTACGGAAATTCCATAGTTTTTCCATGATAACTTTCTTGAATCAAAACCAGTCTTTTCTTAAATATACAATGTGGTAAATCCGGCCGCAAAATAACGGGTGAATTAAATAGGTCGAAAACCCTCTTTGCAGTGGATGACGTCCCTTATTATTCCATACTAAGGGAGAAATCCTCAGCACACATGGAAAAGAAAAACAAAAAAGATAAAGGTGACATAGCGTAAAACCATTTACTGATAAAAAGAAGTAAAAAAACTCAAACATTTCACTCACAAGTGTAGGTGAATATAAAGCCTTTAGAGTGTATAGTGGTCTCCCTGAGTCTTATTTGGGTGTGGTTGAGGTTTCCCCGTTCTCGCTCCACTCTGCGCTCACACAATCACCTCTGCCAGCTCCCCGATCGTCACATGCACGGTCGTCTGCCGGCTTAGAAGGACTCCTCAGTGCTTCCCAAATACAGTTCTCCAATCGCCCTTAAATATCCAGTAGTGTTTATATTAACCCATTCAATTTCTTTTAAAACAAAATTATGTATGAATTAAACAAACAATGAGTAATTAAGAGGCAGGGTATGTGCAAAAGTAAGTGAAACCCTGGTTTTATACGCTAAATTAAAGGGGATAATTAGAATCAGGTTTTTAACTAATGAAGTAGATCTTCAGGTGTGAGTTTGGGAGGCCCCACCCTATATAGAGATTAGAAACTTGGTGAGTTTGGTCTAAAAGCCATTATTGATGCTCATCAGTCTAGAAAGGGTTACATAACCATTTCTAAGAGATTGGGGCTCCCCAGTCCATTGTCAGAAAGCTCACGACAACAGTCACTCTACCCAGGAGTGGTCATGCTACCAACATTTCACCAAGAACAAATTGGCAAATCATACAGGAATTCACAAAGAACCATAGGGTAACATCCAAGGATCTGCAGGCTCTTCTTGCTTTGGCTAATGTGAGTGTTCATGACTCAACTGTCAGAAAAAGACTGAACAAGAATGTTCAGTCATGTTCATGGAAGGATATGTATTTATTTATAAAATGTTTTACCAGGAAGTAATACATTGAGAGTTACCTCTCATTTTCAAGTATGTCTTGGGCATAGAGTTAAGATGACAAATAATACATGGTTACAAATACATAGTTACATAAGTGAACTGGATATACATTATATACAAGACATTGCATGTACAGTGTATGTAACAGTTACAGAACAGATTCAAATGTAAGACCGCTTTAGTTTTGAAAGAACTTAGACTGGATTGTTCTAGTTTTGGGGTGCACGGTAAGGGGAGGAGCAGTCGGATACTTTGCTGAACCTTGGGACTATGAACAGTCTTTTGGAGTCAGATCTCCGAAAAGTGCTCCATGTGGTAAGGGTGAAGAGCTTGTTCAGATAGATTAGATGGGTAGCTTGCCCAGAAAGCCAGGATAGCCAGGAGGAAACCACTACTCTCTAAAAAAGAGAACATTGCTGCCGGTCTGAAATTCACCAAAAAGCATACAGATGATCCCCAAGACTTCAATTAGAGAACAATTATCTCTGGACAGACGAGTCAAAGGCAGAACTTTTTAGCCTCAAAAATAAACGTTATGTTTGTTGAAAACCAAAACTGTGTTTGAACCTCATACCAACAGTCAAGCATGGTGGTGG
The DNA here is from genome assembly GCA_036426205.1 of Ascaphus truei. NCBI lineage: Eukaryota > Metazoa > Chordata > Amphibia > Anura > Ascaphidae > Ascaphus > Ascaphus truei. The sequence goes on from WSYH01000705.1 coordinate 25,790, forward strand.
GAGTGTGATAGTTTGGGGCTGCTTTGCTAACTCAGGACCTGGATGGCTTGCCATCATTGACACAACCATGAATTCTACATTGTATCAGTAGATTCTAGAGGAGAATGTCGGGCCATCCATCCGTGAGCTGAAGCAAAAATGGGTCATGCCGCAATGATTCTAAACATACAAGCAGATTTATAAAAGACTGACTGCAGAAGAAGAAATTCTGCGTTTTATAATGGCCTAGTCAAGGTTCAGATCTCAATTTTGTGGCAAGATCTGAAGCGAGCTGTCCAGCCAAGGAAGCCCTCAAATGTCCCTTAGTTTATGCAGTTCTGTAAAGAGGAATGGGCCAAAATTCCGATGTGAGAGAAACCGGAAACGCTTAGTTGAAGTAATTGCTGTTCAAGGGGTACTGAATCTAAATGTTCACATACTTTTCACACATGAATATTGAATGCTTAATCGTTTGTGGATGAATAAATGTTGAAAAAGTTATTTTGTGTCATTTGTTTGATCAGGTTCTTAATCTACTGTAGTGCTGACGAGTATTCTAAAACAAATCTGGGGCAGTCACCAACAAGACCCAGGTACATGCTGGGTACATGCTGCAACATTTCAGTGACATTTCTGCAGACCGACTAATGGCCCATCGGATTAACAAGCGGGGACCCCGCAGTGTTAATCCGATGGGCCATTAGTCGGTCTGCAGAAATGTCACTGAAATGTTGCAGCATGTACCCAGCATGTACCTGGATCTTGTTGGTGATAGACCCAGATTTTCCAAGGCAAGTTTAAGGCACGTTTTAGAATACTCGACGACGCACATGTATTATTAGGATTTCGATTAAGATCTAATAACATTTTAGGTTTGAAAGATGTGAAAATCCTAAGCACTTCACAATCTGTATATTGATATAAGTGGCCAATATTGGGTAAAAGTGTTATTTTCTGCATTTTTATATACATGATCTATGCAGATGATCACTCTTGGGATAAATAGTTACCATTGGCGACCAAAAATCAAGAGCCTACACTTTATGGCCCCATGATTTTCCCAGAATGATTATTCCTCATTAGCGGGCATCCAAGATGGGAGATTGCTCATAAACTACCTGCACTGCACTATGGTGGACCTTCTGGACGCCGTTGTGCCGTGGAATCTGTGCAGATGACATGGGAGGGCTTTATACACTACACTGTATGATCAATGAATATCCAAAGTCGCATTACCTTTTTGGCTTGCATTTCTAAAATCTAAAAACATCTACAGTACAGTAGTTGTTCCTTGTTTTTATTGTTTTAATTCGATTGTGTGTGTCGTAATTTTCTCTGACATTTTGTCTATCTCCCTGGTAGCACACAACCTCCATTCGACTCCTCTACTATAACAGTGTTTGGTGCGAGGTACTCAAACCCTTTCTCTGTGTGTCGTAATAGAATTGTGAATTCAATCAGTCTTTATGTTGTTTATTCTTTGTATTTCAGATTGATTCTGTATCCCTGAAGGGCAGTATAGGAGCCATGACTGAAATTTTCTATGCTGCAATATTTGGATATGACGAGGTATTGTAAAGTAAACACGCACCACGTTTAGGCCTATGTTTAATAAGCAGTGCTATTCAAGCATACAGGGGTGTGCAAAATTTTCGGGGGGTGGGGGGGGGTGGCGCTGCGCTTAAATGCACCGTACTTCCACAAAGCATTTAAATCAAATGACGGGGAGCATGCGTGAGGCCTCTAAGTTCCCTTACCAGGTCTCCGGCAGCTTCCGCCGACGCCGCAGGGTCGGCCATGGCAATGCGACGTCACGTGACGTGATGTCAGAGGACGCCGGAGAACAGGTGAGTGGGGAAGAGCGCAGGCAGGGGGGGCGCAGACAAATGTTTGCGCACCCATACCATAAGGCACTTTCTGGTGCTGTAAGACGTTTTCTGGCGCAAGAAGGCATCTGATGGCAGAGCACAACTTGGTAAATATGCCCTTTAATTGCATGCAGAGTTCAATTTTATATTCAATCCCACTATGCCTATTTATAAAGTTTTGTCAACTTTGCTTTGACTGTTTCTAGTTAGTGATTTCGGAAGGGGTTATACTGTAGGTGTGGTTAGAGGAGAAGTTACTTGATGTAATATTATACAGCTTAACCACGTTATAGCGCGATTCGCTAAAAAAAAAAAGTTTTTTTTTGCACACACACTGCACACACTCACTGCACACTGCATATATTCACAGCACACTGCATACACTCACAGCACACTGCACAAACTCACAGCACACTGCATACATTCACAGCACACTGCACACACTCACAGCACACTGTACATACTCACAGCACACTGCACATACTCACAGCACACTCACAGCACACTCACAGCACACTGAACACACTCAGCACACTGCACACACTCACAGAACACTGCACACACTCACAGCACACTGCACACACAGCACACTGCACACACTCACAGCACACTGCATACACTCACAGCACACTGCATACACTCACGGCACACTGCACACACTCAAAGCACACTGCACACACACAGTCTCACACAGTCAAATACACACACACACACACACACACACACACACACACAGAGACACACTGTCTCTTTAAGGGAGCTTGCTCTCGCAAGACGGAAGCAGAAGCAGGAAGCAGAGACATGGAGAAGAGCTGCCAGATGCCGGGTATGTGCTGTGTGCTGTTGCCGCTGCCCCACCGGGTCTGGGAACGCTGGGAGAGTTCTCAGCTTTCCCCCTCCGGCAAACACGGTACCATCACAAAAAAATAAAAATAAATTGGCGGCCATTTTTTTCCGCGACCCCATTTATAACGCGGTGGTCGCGGGTGGCCCCCGAGGACCGCGCTATAACGGGGTTAAGCTGTAATAGGATTAATTATTACGGTCAAAGTCTATAACCACAGCTGCTTTTCTCTTTTTTATGTCTGCCACATTTTCTGATTGCACTTCGTTTATAACTGACTGATTGCACTTCGTTTATAACTGATCGGGGTATTGTTTGGGTAACCCCAAGTCATGATGTCTCTGATGTTTCCCAGGCCATAGCGCTGAGAAATTCAGCAATAGACATGTAAATTGATGCAAGAGACCATTCTTGGCACACCAATCCCAGTTGTGGTTATTGTTCTTTAAAATTACTTAAGCCAGGGGTTCTCAACTCCAGTCCTCACGACCCCCCAACAGGTCCGGTTTTAATGATACCCCTGCTTCTGCACAGGTGGCTCAATTGGCCCTGATTGAGCCACTTGTGCTGAAGTAGGGACTGATTGAGCCACGTGTTCTGAAGGAGTGATATCCTGAAAACCTGACCTGTTGGGGAGGTCTTCGGAATTGAGTTGAGAACCCCTGACTTAAGTCAATAATAGCAGGAGATGAAACCCAGCTCAGAAGATTCAACATGCTTGGAAAAACCCAACTACACTGTAATCATACTCAACCAACCAGTTTGCAGCTGGAAGATATAGTGAGAGGACGCTCCTACTTTAATTTTATTCATATGACTTTGGTAAACTACTGTAGTCCATTATAGGACCCAAATGAACAAATGGCAGTTGCATGTTTTTCATGAGTTTCAGGTTAGTGATTTGTGCCTTTTTATCCACCAGACAGTACAATAATTTGTTAGCATTATTTGAAGTTAGTTTGTAAACACTATGAGCTCACACATGTTATACTGTGTAACTGTACTGGGTAAGCCAGTGAGTCCACAGGTGCGGCAAACTGCCCATGTTTTCAAGGCAGTACTCGCCTAAACAATTGTCCAGGTAAGATAATTAAGAGTTACAGAAATCTGTAAGACCTATTTGCTGCCCTAGAGGACCAAACTTTTGCATCATCTATGTAGGCAAGCCCTCCTGTCCCGCGCCTCCAGTTCCCTCCATTATTGGCAGCAACTGGGTGGGCTAGAAGTTGAGATAATGAGGTTGGTTGATGAATACTCCCCCAAATGGAAAAGAAAATATTGCTTAATTTCCAAAGAAAGAAACCAAATCAGCCAAATCTTTGGTTTAATATCATAACATTTGTTTAAACCTCCAATCACCCCTGCACCTCCAATCACCCCTGCACCTCACCCCCTGCACCTCACCCCCTGCACCTCACATCACTCCTCCTGCACATCACCCTCCCTCCTGCACATCACATCCCCTGCACCTCACCCCCCTGCACCTCCAATCACCCCCCTGCACCTCCAATCACCCCTGCACCTCCAATCACCCCTGCACCTCCAATCACCCCTGCACCTACAAACAGGGGAGGGCACCAGACACAAATTGGGTCCCCAAGCGTTGTTTAGTTAAAGAGCTGTGATTCACCACTAGCACCATCTGTCCTTGGGGTTGGGCACCTGGGTAGAAGATAAAAACCTTGAGTACTTTCGTTTCGCATTCTATTTGGCCACGATGCATAGTGACATTGTCTTAGTTATGTGGGGCTTGTCCCCTGAGTTTGCCAGCTAAAACTAGTCGAAGGGACAAAAAACCAGCCCCGCTGGTTATCCTACCCTTGGTGTCCATTCCGTCTGAGAGATTGGTGTAGATTGGTAGGACCGCTGGAGCCTCTGCAAGACGTGACTAATAAAAAATGCAAGAATACTATGCGTTCCGAGGCACAGGGACAGTAGCATTTGCTATCCGGTGATTAAATATGTTAGCCGGTACATTTATGCATGTGCAAGGATGTCTAGAGGGTCGAGAGAGGTGGCAAGTAGCCAATTTGGGTCTCACGGTGCTTCCCTTGGTTAGTCGTGGGCAGGGGGTAAAAGTTTTCTTACTGGCAGTTTAAATGACTAGCAAGTCCGTTTTTCCGGGACACCGTCTACCACCACAGACATGACGGCTTGGTGGCAAGATTTAACCGAACTCTAAAAGTATGCTGGGAGAAAATTTGTTAGATTAGAGAAGAGGCCTGGGTTGACTTCTCCCTTTTCTGCTGTTCAACAAGTTGCGGGAATGTATCCCCAGGCCCCACGGGTGTCTCTGAATTGAAATTGTATGGGCCAGCCAACGCCCGGGGAATCTAGACCTCCTAAACTGAAGTCTCTGGGAGGAGACAGCGGTGCCCACTGTCTATAGAATACCCTGCACTATGTACAGACTCAGGAAGCGCCCTAGATTGGTCGGCCATTGTGCTAGGGAGAATCTTAGATCAGCCCAGGACCAGTCAGAGAGAGACATACGATCAGAATGTGTATGACGAGTGTTTAACCCAGGATGGACCAGGGTGATGTTATCATTCCAGATGTGAGAGTTCAACTTCCTAGCCAAACTGGCGGCGAGCGAGGCCGAGCAATCGTAAGTACCCGCCGCTGGGAAACGGGGAGATTTGATTACGCGGATCGATCAACCAGAGAGGCTCAGGGAAAGGGGGTACAACACAGTTACAATGTGAACTATGCCTGAAACAGGAGGTGCAGCTGGTCTAATTCCATCCACCCGGTGGAGCGGAGGCATACAGGACTGGGGTCCTCAGCGTCCAGGGGGGCAGAGGAGAACATTCATTGGGTGACGATAAAATCCCATGGTAGGACAAATTGTCCTTCTGAACAAACAAAAAGCTGTGTGTTGTGGGCACGCGCATAGTGCTAGTGAAAACTTTCCTTGCTGTTTGTACAGAAATTGTATTTGTGTCCGTGATGTTTTATATAACAATCAAAATACAATATTCATGACAAAACACACATAAAATTGGGATTAGCGAACGTGCGTGTTGGCACACATCCTGATTGCACTAAGCGTGAATCTCAGCGTGTTGCGTGGTGACTGGTGTTGGTGTGACTGCGTGATGTTGTGTCAGTTCAGTATGTGTATCAGTCAGTGTGATGTGTGCAGTGTGTATGTGTGTCGTCAAGGTGTGTGTGTGGTCGTGGATCTGTGGGTAAGTCAGTGTGTCGCGTGTGTCAGTTGTTGTGTGTGGTAAGTAAGCGTTGTGTGTGTGTGTTGTGTACATGCAGTGGTGTGTGTATTGGTGTAGTCAGTTGTCGTGTTGTGTAAGTCAGTGTGTGTAGTGTCAGTCAGGTGCTCGTGTGGTTGTGTGGTAAGTTGTGTGGTATGATGGGTCAGTCGTCAGTGGTGTGTGTGGTCAGTGTGTGAGTCTGTTAGGTGAGGTGTGTGTTGGTGTGTATGGTAGTGTCAGTCTGGTGTGTTGATGTAGGTCTGTAGTCTTATGTATGTAGTGCTCTTTCTTTGTTCCTCCCCCTCCTTTTTTTCTCCTTGATCCCTCCCAAGACCCAGCGCCACAGACCGAGCGGACCGGACCCCGGGGGCTCTGCGCTGAGTCTCCTGAATCTCTCTCTCCACCCCCCCCCTCAAGCTGGGACCAAGGGGGTCTGGCCTGAGGTCTCCATGACTCATCTCTCCCCCCCCCCACATGCTGCGGACCCACGGGGATCTGGGCTGAGTGTCTGACTCTCTCTCCCCACCCCAAGCTGCGGACCAACGGGGGGCTCTGGCATGAGTTCCTGACTTTTGCTTCTTCCCCCCCTGTGCTGGAGAGGGCCCTCACCATCCGGACAGTGATAGCTGGGATGAAGGGCACACTCAAACCCCCCACGCTTCACCGCGTTACTGAAGACACGGAGCGTGAGGCATATGTGACAGGCAGCCAGAGGCTGGGGGGGGGGGGAGGTGGCGTGGGGGAAGAGGTGGTGGAGGGCGTTAGGAGGCGTGGGAAGTTGGAGGATGTCCATCTCCTCAGGCCACGGCGGCGGCTAGTCAGCAGGACACAGGGAAGGGGAAAGATTAGCGGAGCGGTGGGGGAGAGAGGTGAGCAGCGGCTCCTCCTTCCACAGCCGGAGGCCTGCGGGGATTCTGCCATCTAACACACCCACCACCAGAAGCACCGGCAGCTCTCGAGCAGCCATCTCTGTATAACCATATGGCAGCGGACAGGCTGTGGGTGGTGTAAGGAGGCGAGTAGGAGCAGGCAGAAGGCGCGGGACAACACGGGAGTATTGTGGTGGGCGGGAAAGAGTGGCGCGTAGGCGCGGCAGGACCCGGCGGCTTGGGTCACAGCAGCCACTGTGGGGGGAGGGGCGGTTGAGCCGTGGCATCACTCCGTTTTGCACATGTTCGTCCCCCATCTCTCCGATTGACTCGTAGAACTAGTGCCACTAAAGCAGTTTCACTTCAAAAAGGGGAGTGTGTTAGAACTATAATATCCAAATTCCAATTATGTTTTTTCTGTTTACCAGGCAAATACTAAATTTAGTTCCATTGTGATGATGAGGACAGCACCTGGTGGTATTAAAAGTACGCTCTCATCCTTAAAGGTTGCCTCGAAAGCCATAAGGCCCTGGTTAGAGAAGGAGGTACAAGTAATGTGTACATTTAGGCTTGATTGAGGATCATGCAGTGGAGGTGTTAGTCCAATAATATGGTCCCCTAACGATGGGAAGGTAAGATTTTGTTGTGGGGACTCCGAAAGAGTCAATTCGGTATCCAAGTTGAACCGGGCAATAAGAGCCAAGGGTGGACGAGGTTATTGACGCGCTTGGTAATCGCGGAATAAATATCCCGCTGGACTTAGAGCAAAAGGATACGGCAAATACCTATTTAGAGGAAACGTCCAAGTGCAACCAAAGCCTTTGCCACTTCTTCATGTTGTTTGTCCTTATACAGTTTTGGCAATTGCCATTTGGACTGCATCGGAGCCCCGCCACATTTAGAGGCTCATGGATAAAGTACTGAGACTTCATAGGGCTTTGCGCAGCGCCTATCTAGATGAATTGTTATTTATAGTAACACTGGGCAGGCCCGTGGAATCCCTAAAAGGCTGATGAAAAGCGGTCCTCAAGTCGCTAAGATAAGAGAGGAGCAGGGCTCACAGCCAACTCTAAGAAAGTCCCTTAGGTAAGGAGGGGAACCAAGTACCTGGGGTGGGATACAGTGGGTGGGTGGAAAAAGTAGGCACCTAGCTACGATAACGTAGCTGCCCTGAAAGAAAACGTTTCCGAACACCCGAACAAAACAGCAGGTACGCTCCCTTGGGTTTTAGCAGGCGGTTACTATCGGGATTCTCATCCCCAACTCCTCAGAAAATTGCAGCACAGATACACTCACACAGACCCACAAAAAAAAGTGCCCCCTACACAAGTGGTAGGTCCAAGGGTAAGAGATGCCAGAGAGCCTTTGAGGAATGGTAAAAAGTTGTTACTCAGGGGTGACCGTCCTTAGACAGCCCCAGCTTCGAATAAGCATTTTTATTGTACAACCGATTGCCTCAGTATGATAGGGGCGTAGGGCCCAGTGCTCTTGAACAGTTTTGAGGGAGTGGAAAACCGATCTTTCTGAGTAGGGAAATGTTCCCAAGGAAAAAAACTTATCCGTAATAGACAAGGAGTGTCGGTTAGGTAGTAAAGCTGGGAATGTGACGGCCTTGAAGACACCTGGCGGGAGTCAATTTACATTGGTTAACAGACCATGCTCCATTTAAAATGGTTCTTAATACGATGAAAGACTTCAATGCTAACGGTTGACAGGTGGAATATGGCCCTCCAACCCTTCTCGTTTGAGGATTCAGCAAAGGCCTGAAAAGAAAATGCCAATGCTGATTGTCTTTTCTAGAGAAGGGCGTGGATGGTGGCGCTTCAGCCGTGCGTTGCCCCAGGCAACACATAACAGGGGAGGGAAGGAATAATGGAATGTGCAGGGTGAATGAAGGTCACCAGCTATATGCCTCGGAGACGTGTATTAGGTTTATGTGAGGTAGCAGAGTGCAGACAGTGACAAAGTTAATTTTCAAGACTGGGAAGGTACTGACAATTAGAGTGTGGGTCCCAGCTGCATCAGAGCTTAATCAATGTTGTTGAATTTTTAAAACCCCCAGGCTTACACACATTGCAGGCTAGCTTGGTAAGAAGAGAATAGGACTCTGAATGCTGAAGTAAGATTACTGGGCTATAAGGGTCTGTTTTCAAAGTACCATGTTTAATGAACGTCTGTGTCCTGCAATGCTTTAGAGAAGCTGTTTCGTTTTTTTTTTTTGTTATGCTGAAAAAGAAGCTGTTTTGTTTTTGTGTGCTGTATTTTTTTAAGGCTCAATAAATAAGCTTATTCAAGAGAAGACCGGCTCGATTGTGCTGTTGCTTTGTGTGTTGTGGGTGCAATGTACCCTGCAACACCTTGTCCTGAGTGTTTTTTTTTATTAGGGGACAGTATTTATTGTATTACACCAACTACAAAAATCTCAGCAATGATTCCAATGTAACCCCTCTTATTTGCCTCAGACTAACACCTGCTGCTGAGCTTGAGGACAGAGCCCTCCTCCTCCTCCTCTATGTATTATGTCACACGTGGCTTTAGGTCAGACAACGGGAGTATTTGGGTACCTTTGTGATGCTTAAAGAATCACTACATACATCACATAACACATCAACATAACATGCCCCCCAAGCACTGCACGGGTGTGTGTCAGTGTCTGGTGCTGAGGCCAGCCAATTCTGGGTATGAAATGGCTGTGTGATGGTGCCTGAACACCGTTGGAGCTCATTAATACTGAAAAGTGTCATAGGCTTGTACTTCACAAAGTGCTTCTGTACCACTTTAGATTAGATTAATGCTGTAGAGGGTCAGTCCTCTGAGGTGCTTTTCTTTCCAGCACTACCATATATGACGCTGGCTGGGCCTCATTGCAAAGAGTGGTTCCTCGCAGATCAGGGTCACTTCTCAAAGCAGACGTACTAGGTGGGCCAGGGGTAAACTGCAGTCAGTCCTGAGATCTATCGGGCTATGCACTAGCAGCTCTCCCCTTGCAGTTCTGCCAGGGACCTTCTAGATTTCCTCTCCCTATCCCTCCTCTCCAGTCTAATCTCATTGGCTGAGGGCCTGACATCACAAGTAACATCCTTCTGCGCCAGAAGTGGCTACCTGATGCAGCAAAGCAAGCTGAGAGTTGTAGTTTCCAATTGCAGCACACACAGCAGAGGCAGGCAGGCAGGGGACAGTGTATGCACTTGCAAGGGGTTACACAAGTAAAAAATGGACAAAGAAGGTCCCTGCTTGACGAGTTGCAAGGAAGTTATGTGTGAAAATGTGGCGTCTTGTAACCCATTCACTGCCAGCTGCCCTCTTTGGTAGACAAGTAGTAGTTAATCATAGATCCAAAGTGATGGTTTCCAAAGTGTACTAGCAATTGTGGGTTTTTTCGTTGCTATTAAATCTGAAACGCTTACAAAATGAAATGGCTTCATTGGTGTTGGGGCCATCAAGCAGCAACATGGTTAAGCTGTTCTTGTTGGGGGCTCGTATATCATTTAACATTCACAGGGGCAGTCCTGAACAGCTATGAGCAATTGCCAAGCAACCCTATAACATCATTGTATTCTTTAAACCAGGGCTGCACAACACGCGGCCCGCGGGCCGCATGCCGGCCCGATGGCCGCGATCTGTGTGGCCCTCGATGAGAGTTGAAAAAAAAAAAAAAAAAACTGACAAAAAAAAAAAAAAACTTTTGAAAAAAAAAAAAAAACTTTGAAAAAAAAATGGCTGGCGATTCCCCGCTGGTCCCGGCGCGATCCGCCGACCGCTCACGCCTCCTTGCAGCCTCCACCCACCCCCCGCTCGCAACGTGGGACGGAGGGGGAAGTCACAGCCAGCTGAGCTCTTCTGCGGCCGCTCCCCCCCTTATCGAACTTGGCTATGAGGGGTGGTGAAGGGGGGTGAGGTGAGGTTGCATTGAGGTGAGGTGCAGGGGGTGGAGTGCAGGGTGGGGGATTGAGGGTGCAGGGGGGTGATTCGAGGTGCAGAGGATGTGATGTGCAGGAGGGGGGGGGGGTGATTTACAGGAGGGTGATGTGATGCACCTCACCTCACCCCCCTGCACCTCACCTCAATGCACCTCACACCCCTGCACCTCACCCCCCTGCACCTCACCTCAATGCACCTCACCTCAATGCACCCCCCTGCACATATCCACGTTGGGATCGGGGGGGGGGGAGCGGCCGCAGAAGAGCTCAGCTGGCTGTGACTTCCCCCTCCGTCCCACGTTGCGAGCGGGGGGTAGTGGGGGGGGGGGAGGGAGCAAGGAGCGGGCCCTGCGCATGTGCGCCGGGATAGGTTTCTTGAGGGAACATGTACCAATTGGTTGCAATTTGTTTACAAACACAGGGGCAAAACATTGTCCATATCGATGTGTACCATATGTATGAAGCGTGGTAGTCTTAGCTTCTTACACTAGCCACTGATCTTTTATTGAAGCCACCTAAAAGCGGAATTATTTCAGCCAAAAAGAAGGTTACGGGTGGGCAAGGTTTGATAACACCTCATCTAATAATAACGAACTGAACTACTGCAGGCCTGCACCACTGGTAACAGCATACGTACAGAGGCCAGCATTTCAGGAAAAAGGTGTCTTCCCATTTCCTGTAAAATCATCTACCTCCTACTGTGTCTTTTTTCTCTCTTCTGCGAATTAACGACAAGGAAAAAAATGGCCGCAAGTCAAATACTGATAAGGAAGACCATCCTCATATATCTCCTCAGCACCACCTCATCATCATCCTATATCCCCCCAGGAACCCATCACTATGTGAACCGCTTGCGATATCCCAACCTCTATCTCCTCATTACCACCCATCCCAGCCCTCACCCACACCGCAAATAGCACTCCACTCTCCACATCAAAACACACAATACCCCTCACCTGCACACCACACACATCCACCCCCGGCCCATCACCCTCTCACATCCTCCTCCGCCTCTCCCCCCTGCAACCTCACACCGACCTACATCCCCCCCCCTTGCATCCGACCACTTCCCCCCTGCACCTTTCCCACACCACTCTGAGCTCCGCCCTTGCCACCTCACGATCCCACTCTTCGCACTCACCACCTCCCCTTCACCGCACCTCCCTGCTGACACCCACTACTCCCCCCCTACCTCACACCACTCTCCCCCCCCTTGCACCTCACACACTCTCCCCCCTGCACTTCACACCTCACTCTCTTCCCCTGCACCTCCACATCACTCTCACCCCCTCACCTCACATCACTCTCCACCCACTTCCTCAGACATCATCGCTCTCCCTGCAACCTACACCATCAACCCCTCCTGCCCCTCACATTCACCTGCACATCAAACTTACAACCGCACTAGAAGTAACGAACAGAACACCCCTGCCCTAACATCACTCCCATCACCCTGCACCTCTCACATCTACACTCCATACCCCCCTGCACCTCATCACCCCCCTGCACCTCACATCACCCCCCCTGCTACCTGCCACATCACCCCCCTGCACCCCTCACCCCTCCCCTCCAACTGGAGTCCCCCCGCACGTATACCCCGTCACTCACATCAGCCCCCCTGCACCTCACATCAACCCCCCCTGCAACCTCACACACCCGCCGCATCAATCACATCACCCCCTGCACCACACTCACACTCACCCAGCCACCCCTGCCACCTCACATCAGAACCCCCCTGCACCCATACCCCGCACCCAATCACCCCTGCACCTCACATCACCCCCCGCACCTCCTACATCACCCCCTGCACCTCACACTTCACCCCCCTGCACCTAACATCAACCCCCTTCACTCACATAACCCCCCCCCTGCACCTCAAACACCCCCCTGCATCCTACATCACCCCCTCTGCACCTCACATCACCCACCTGCACCCTCACATCACCCCCCTGCACTCACATCACCCCCCCCCGCCACCTAACACACCCCCCCCCACCCCCTGCACCTCCAACCACCCCCCTGCACCTCCCAACCACCCCCTGACCTCCAACCACCCCCTGCACCTACCAACCACCCCCCTGCACCCAACCACACCCCTGACACCTCCAACCACCCCCCGCAACTCCCACCCCTGCACCTCAACCACCCCCCTGCACCTCCAATCACCCTGCACCTCACCCATGCACATCACCTCCCCCCTCCTGCACATCACTCCTCCCCTCCTGCAGCATAACCTCCCTTGCACCGCACCCCCCGTCTGCAACCTCACCCCCCTGCACCTCACCCCCTGCACCTCACCCCCTGCACCTCACCCCCTGCACCTCACCCACCCTGCACCTCACCCCCCCTGCACCTCACCCCCCTGCACCTCACCCCCCCTGCACCTCCGCACCTCAATGCACCCCCTCGACCTACCCCTGCACCTCACAGATCACCCCTCATGGACATCACCATCCCCCTCCTGCACATCACCTCCCCTGCACATCACCCCCCTGCCACCTGCACCCCCCTCCTCCACCCCGGACCCCACACCCACCCAGACACCGCACCCGTCCCCTGCACTCACCTCATGATCTCACCCCCCTGACCAACCTCCCTGAGAGCACACCTGGCCCCCCATGACCACCTCGACGCCTCAAGGATGCACTCACCCCCTGCACATGTCCACGTTGGGAGCAGGGGGGGGGGGGGGGGGGGGAGCGGCCGCAGAAGAGCTCAGCTGGCTGTGACTTCCCCCTCCGTCCCACGTTGCGAGCGGGGGGTGGGGGGGAGGAGGAGGGGGCAAGGAGCGGGACCTGTGCATGCGCGCCGGGACCGCGGGGAATCACCGCCATTTTTTTTTTCAAAGTTTTTTTTTTTTTCAAAGTTATTTTTTTTTTTAATCTTATTGCGGGCCGCACAGAGAGGCCAGGCGGGCCGCGTGTTGTGCAGCCCTGGACTACTGTATCTCCTCTCCTATAACCACTTCTCATGGTGCAAGTGGAGCAACAAATGGAGCAATAAATGGAGCAAAGCCCTTGATACATTGGCACACAGTTAAAACGATGCAATTTGCCCCGGTTATTGGAGCAATGCTCCAGGTTGCAGCGCTTGATACACATCTCCTTTTCCTTTTACTCATCTTACACGTTCCTGGTACATCTCCAAAATCAAATTTTGTAAGTCCCATTATTCTGCAGCCAAACTAATAAACAAATGTTTGTGATCTGTACATAGTAAATAATTAAAAAAAAAAATTTATTTCCTGTTGATCAATGTTTTTTGAATACTGTATTTATTACAGAATAATTTAGCTCACTGATGATTTTTTACCTTTACTTCCATTAATTATGACATCAAATTGTTGGCCTTATTTTGCACAGCACTTGTGAAGGATCTGTTTTTAGTAACACTTTGACACTCTAATTATTTGGGTCAACATTAAAGTTGCATTACATTACAGGACAACTGTGTGAGTAAGCACAGTGGCAATACAAGCTACTGTAGGTGGTAGCACTCACCTTGATAAAGGTTGCATGTAGCAACCGAAATGTTGGTTCTCTTTGGCTTTGTTAAATTGGTTTTGCAAGACCGCAGTGCCCTCACCTACATTCCTAACACAGAATACAAGCTAGATACAGCTGATATGTATGATTTGCAGGTTTTCCGAGGCTATTACAATTTTAACAGCATTATACGGTACATGCTAACTGTTTATGCAATAGGGATTGAAACATATTCAAGTGCTTAAGCCCTCACAGCAAACTCTATTACAAAGTATGTTGTACAAATCCTTTTAGACATTAAGAATACATATTGCCCACGCATAAGTTGAACCCATAAGACATCGCTTATAAAATTCTCTACTGTGCACCAAAACTTACTCAGTTTGCTTAGATCCAGTATATACGGTTTTCAATACGACTAGTCCATGGCATCGATGAAAGCATAAAGACACCATGCCAAACCCCCCAGCATCGATCTGCTCCTTGTCAATTAGATCCTTGGGGCTCATTCGGATGCCTTCCAGTGCCATGTTTGCAGCTCACGTCCACGTGGCCTTGCAAGAAATACTTCTGGGGTAACCCTGAACAGGAGAATGAAAATATTGAGGGTGATGCACAGTTGCAGAAGGAAGTATTGGAAATAGGTGATTTATATCCAATCTAATATTGGTTTTGAACCCTCCCCCGCACTACAAAGTTCTGTATTTTGATGAGGCAGCGGAGTAACCCACATAAAGTTGGAAACATATATGTTTATTCACTATTCAAAGTTTTATATACATATGCAGCATAAATTGTAGGAGCACATTAAAATCTATATGCTGTGTCATTTAAAGGATTACCATTCAAAGATGACCCTGAATGGGGAGATATATATATATATATATATATATATCTATATATCTACAGTGGTTGACAAATCACCCAAAAATCTACTCGCCACACAAAAAAATCTACTCGCCACCTAGTACCAAACGTGTGCTGCTTGGGCCAATATTTACTCGCCCGGGGGTTAAATCCACTCGCCCGGGGCGAGCAAATGTATAGGTTTGTCGAACACTGTATATCTATATATATTATATAATATATATACACACACACACATACACACACACACACACACTTAAAGACATGTCTTAATTAACAATGATTTGTGCAACTTATAGACCACTATCCATAGATATCCCTGGAAGAGAAGACACATATAAAAAGAGATCACCCGTAAGAAGAGGACCTCGCGGCCCCCATGTTACTCACCCTCTTTGTGCACATAAGAGAACTGTTTACGCAGCTATACATAGGTTCCAATTCACTATACCCCAAAAATGTGTGAGCAGCTGAAAACAGCTACTTGAATAGCAGTTTTTGACCACTTGGGAGTATATTTAAAAAGGCCCCTTTTTCTCACTAGGAAACATTATCCAATGTTGTACAACAGAAACCGGGCAAACTGACTACTCTTGCTTGAGGACAGACCTTAAAAAAATACCCTCTTCCCATACTACAGTATCGTATAGTGCAGTAAATTTCATATACGGTAGCAACCATAAATCCCAAACTTACTTCCCGAGTACAAAGAATTGAATATGAGCCTTTAAAATACACTGTCTTTATAACACAATTGTGTATTGTGCAATAGATATTTACAATGAGGTGCTAAACCATATAACACCTTGTGGTCCATTTAAGTTAATAGGCTGTAAAGTGTCTTATGGCATCGCACTGCTTAATAAATATGCTCTACATGCAGTAAACATAATGGATTACATTAAAATGTATAATGTGTTTCCCTTAGGCCAGGTCCAAGTGCCTTCGCCCGTGCTGAGGCGTGCGCGGCCGTGACGTTACCCGCGTAAAGCGGGTGCGTATTTTGGCCATGGTACGCACGCCGTCTGTGGGCGTGTCTGGGGGGGCGTAAAAGTGACGTCACAGAGCTGGTTCGCCCTCATTGGGCAAACCGCTCACGTGACCTGTCTGTCGCGCTGAGAAATCAGTTTAACTGATTTCTCACGCAACGCGCACCCCCCCACCCGCGAACATTGCCTTAAGGTAGTCTGTTCGCTCAGCGTGCGGACGCCTCCACACGGTCTGCAGTACCATGGCCCCAGCCTTAGAAATCGTTATGAAACAATTCTCATAACTAGATATTGAGCATAACAGGAACCTGAGTTCTTATGGGCCTTGAAAATACTTTCACCTAATATTCCCACAGTGTACTGTGGAATAACAGTACAGTAAAAATAAGCTGTGCTTTACACCATAGAGTACTCTATTTGTACAGCATCCGATACAATGTGTAGAAGTGTTGTAAAAATGTATGCTTTGTGTCAAAAGTGAACCCCTATATACTGTGGCAGGTCGGTCTCGCGGCAGGGTCAGTAAGACTCTTAGGCAGAGGATTAAGCTGAACCGGGTTGGTTTATTAACCAGCAGACAAACAATAGGGACCTTGTCCCTTTAAGGCCAAAAGAAATTATAGAAAATAAACACCTATTCCCTTTAGGGAAAGCTAACTACACCATAGCTTTCACCCTCACTAACTACATGGTCAGCTAAGCTGGTTCCCAAGCCAAAAACATGCCCTGGCATATGACACAGTCTAACACAGTCTCTGCATACAATAATAAGGTTTTGCTTATCTTAGTCCTTTTTGGAGCAGACGTCCCTGCTTCAGCACAGTCCTCCTTTCTTCATAGGGGAACTCAGCCCCACGTTGAGCCCAGAGAAACTCCTCTGTAGGTCCTCTATACCAGCCTTTGCAGCTGGGGAGCACTTCTAACTCCCCCCCTTCTCTGGGGGAAACAGTCTCTCTCTGTATCACTTCCTGCTTTTTTTTTTTTTTTTTAAACCTGCAGTCTCTCAGGAATCCTGCTTAACCATGCTGCAGGTGCATGCAGTTCTCCAGAAGTAGGTTAAACTGGTTGGGTGCTGGACGATACACATATCCTCCATTCCAGCCTACTGAGTCAGTGACTGTCACAATACATATTGAATGTCTATGAAACATTTAGTTATTAATAATAATAATAATAGCATGTTCTTGTATAGCGCTGCTAGTTTTATGTAGCGCTTTACAGAGACATTTTGCAGACACAGTCCCTGCCCCGTGGAGCTTACAATCTATGTATTTAATAGCAAAATGTAATATTTTATCAATAGCAAATACGGTAAGCTTTCAACTTTGAGTCGGTGTTGGAGTAAGGCAGGCAAATTGCCTATGTTGTGACAATTTATCACGGTATTGGCAACAAAAATGATCCATTTTGTGTTGGTTTGATAACTGTTCCACACTGTATGCAAGGTTACTACTCTCATCTACTGTACTATCACAAATTGCAGCTTTAACTTTTTAGTGATTGTCTCTTTCAGCAGCTAATGAATTAAAAGGTAGTAACTGCACAAGGGGACAACTACTGTAAGTTAATTCTGGCCAGTGACAACAGGATGTATAGAAAGCTGCAGTTTCTCCTTTCACACACTGAATGGGTGACGGCGGAAATCTACAATTCATGATGCATCTGAACACGCAACAAATGATTCCCTTAGTTTCTTCCATATACCAGTTTTAGGTATTAAGATAGTCCGTAAAAATACATATCACAAGCTATTGCAGATGAAGTACACTTGAAACAATAAACTGGACACATTGTTAATACTGTAAAGTGGGTACTATGTATTTGTGACTTCACTGAAGTTGTGCTCTGCTTTAAGATGTGGGGTTACAAGAGGCATTGAGTTTGGGGTCTCTACAGCAGGGCTCTTCACCTTGCGGTACATGGGGCAAATCCAGTCTGCTCCTGCTAATGTCATTGCAGTTGCTCAGACAGCTTACTGCAATTTATCACACTGACTTTTAGGCTTGGCTAATGTAAATATCCATAGTACAAGTGTTTTTAAATGCTTGAAAATTGTAAATATAATAATGTTAAAGTTGTTTTAATATCATTCTCCCATGAATGATTTCAAATCATGTTGTGTGTATTGAGTGCAGCAGAGACTTCTCTGATGTACTACAGTCCGGGTAGCCCAGAGAGGTCACCAAGAAGATGACTTCACCCCCCAGATATTACCCCACTGCCAGGTTCTTGTAGTCTACTGTGATTTCTGGGCTTCTTTTGTGGGTAGGGCACCTGTTGTGAAGGGGAAGTCTTCCTTCAGTGGCTTATTTTTGGTGGGCTTAGAAGGTTGATTGGCTTTTTTTGGGGAGGCTGAGGTAATTCACGCACAATTTTGTGATGTAAGACGTTCGAGAAATGTATCTTAAAATCGCTCTTGCGTACCTCCTTTTTTAACTACTCGGAGCCCTGCTCTACAGAGCAAAGACACCATCTAAATGAGATTTTCTTTGTAAACAAGACGCAAAAGGAAGCAGGGCAGGTAAAATCCACCCTCTCTAACCAATTCGCTGCTTCTTGACAATGCATAATTGGCACCCCTACTACAAGGTGACATCTAAATGAATAACTTTCGACATCAACCCATCTCATTGTTTTGGCTATAGCTAGATAGGTATATGTACATTTATCTTACAGCATTGTATCACCTATGCATATTACCCAATAGCCGGTAGAAACTCCAGCATTTATTTACCATCTGTGTCACTACACAGGCACTGGAACCCAGCGTGCACACCCGCAATGTGAACTACTGGAACCCAGCGTGCACACCAGCAATGTGAACTACTGGAACCCAGCGTGCACACCAGCAATGTGAACTACTGGAACCCAGCGTGCACACCAAACATGTACTTTGAAAACAGACCTTATAGCAGTAATCTTACTTCAGCATTTCAGTCCTATCTCTTGACCAGCTAGCCTGCATGTGTGTACAGACTGGGGGTTTTAAAACACCTTGATTATGCAGCTGGGACCACTCTAATTGTCAGGAGCTTCCCAGCTGAAAATTAACTTTGTCACTGCTGCACTGCATACCTACACATACGTCTGCCAGGCATATAGCTGGTGACATTCATTCACCCTGTCACATTCCTCCCCTGTTAGTGTGTTGCTGGGGCAACGCACGGCTGAAGCCCGACCATCCACCCCTTCTCTAGAAAAGAAATCAGCATTGGCATTTTCTTTTCCAGGCCTTTGCTGAATCTCAAACGAGAAGGGTTGGAGGGCCATATTCCACCTGGTCAACCTAGCATTGAAGTCTTTCATCGTATTTAACCATTTTAATGGAGCATGGTCTGTTACCAATGTAAAATGGACTCCCGCCAGGTAGTGCTTCAAGGCCTCAATTGCCCACTTTACTACGAGACACTCCTTGTCTATTACGGAGTAGTTTTTTTATCCTTGGGAACAATTTCCTACTCAGAAAAAGGATCGGATGTTCCACTCCCTCAAACTGTTGCAAGAGCACTGTCCCTAGCCCTATCTCTGAGGCATCGGTTTGTACAATAAAAGGCTTATCGAAGTCTGGGCTTCTAAGGACGGGACCCTCTGATAGACAACTTTTTACCTCCTCAAAGGCTCTCTGGCACTTCCTGGACCATACCACTTGTGTAGGGGCACATTTTTTTGTGAAGTCTGTTAGTGGGGCTGCAACTTCTGAGTAGTTGGGGATGAAAATCCGATAGTACCCTGCTAAACCCAACAGGGAGCGTACCTGCGTTTTTGTTCGGGGGGGTCGGAACTTCTTTCAGGGCAGCTACCTTATCGGCTAGTGGCCTTACTTTTCCACCACCCACTGTATACCCCAGGTACTTGGGTACTTGGTTTCCGCCTTACCTAAGGGACATTTCTTAGAGTTGGCTGTGAGCCCTGCCTCTCTTAGCGACTTGAGGACCGCTTTCAGCCTATTTAGATGGGCCTGCCAGTGTTTACTATAAATAACAATGTCATCTAGATAGGCCGCGGCATAAGCCCTATGAGGTCTCAGTACTTTATCCATGAGCCTCTGAAATGTGGCTGGGGCTCCATGCAGTCCAAATGGCATTGTCACAAACTGGTATAAACCCATGGAAGTGGCAAAGGCTGTTTTGCACTTGGACTTTTCCTCTAAAGGTATTTGCCAGTATCCTTTTGTTAAGTCCAGCGTGGATATTTATTCCGCGTTACCAAGCGCGTCAATTAACTCGTCCACCCTTGGCATCGGATATGCGTCAAACTTGGATACCGAATTGACCTTTCGGAGGTCCACACAAAATCTTACCTTCCCATCGGGTTTAGGGACCATAATTAGTGGACTACACCACTCACTGCATGATACCTCAATCAAGCCTAAATGTAACATTACTTGTACCTCCTTCTCTACCAGGGCCTTATGGCTTTCAGGCAACCTTTAAGGATGAGAGCGTACTTTTACCCCAGGTGCTGTCTCTATCACATGGAAACTAAATTAGTTTGCCCTGGTAAATCAGAAAAAACATAATTGAATTGTGTAATTATTTCTAACAAGTCCCCTTTTTGAAGTGAAACTTCTTTAGTGGCACGTATTCTGATGAGGTAAAATCGGAGAGATGGGGGACGAAATGTGAAACGGAAGTGACGTCACGGCTCAAACATCCCTCCCCCCCACATGCCTGCTGTGACCGCCACCGGCGCCGCTCCTAACGGCCACCGTTCCCCCCACACACCCGCTGTGTCGCCGCCGGCGCCGCTCCTAACGGCCGCCATTAACCCCACACGTCCGCTGCCATGGTTATACAAAGATGGCTGGCGCAGAGCTTCCGGTGCTGCGGGTGTGGGTGTAGTTAGATGGCAGAAGCCCCGCAAGTCCTCCGGCTGTGAGAGGAGGAGCCGCTGCTCAGCCTCTCTCCTCCCTACCTCCGCTTCCCCTTCCCTGTGTCCTGCTGACTGAGCGCCGCCGGGGCCGGAGGAGGAGAGGAGCCCCGGCGCCGCTCCTAACGGCCGCCAATTCCCCCCACACGCTCGCTGCGCTGTCAGCATATGCCTCACGGCTCCTGCTCCAGTAACGCGGGAAGCGGGGGGGGTTTGAGTGTGCCGCTTCCCACGCAGCACTGCCGGAGGGGGGGCCCTCTTCAGCACAGGGGGGGGAAGAGAGAGAAAGTCAGGAGACTCAGCCAGAGCCCCCGTGGGTCCGCAGCTTGGGGGGGGGAGAGAGAGTCAGGAGACTCAGCCAGAGCCCCCGTGGGTCCGCAGCTTGGGGGGGGGGAGAGAGAGTCAGGACACTCAGCCAGAGCCCCCGTGGGTCCGCAGCTTGGGGGGGGGGAGAGAGAGTCAGGAGACTCAGCCAGAGCCCCCGTGGGTCCGCAGCTCGGGGGGGTGGGGCTGGGTCTTGGGAGGGGAGTCAGGAGAGAGGGGGCAGGACAAAGAAAGAGACACACATACACATAGACTGACACACATACACACACACAGACTGACACACATACACACACACACACACTCACACTAACACAGACTCACACACTGACACACACACACACACTGACTGACTGACACACATACACACACACTGACTGACACACATACACACACACTGACTGACACACACACACAGACTGACTGACACACATACACACACACACTGACACACATGCACACACACACTGACTGACACACACACACACACACACTGACTGACACACGCACACACTGACTGACACACAAGCATGCACACACACACACTGACTGACACACATACACACACACACACACACTGACTGATACACATACTGACTGACACACACGCAGTCACACGCACACGCAGTCACACGCACACACGAGGAATTCACGCTTATTGCAAATTCAGGGGATGTGTGCCAAGCACGCACGTTCTAAGTCCAAATTTATTTGTGTTTTGTCAATGAAATTGTATTTTGATTTTTAATTAAAACATCACAAACACAAATACAATTTCTGTGACAAAAGTCAAAGAAGTTTCACTTACTATGCGCGTGCACAGCACACACAGCTTTTTTTGTTCAGAGGACAATTGTCTACCCATTGGGATTTTATCGTCACCCATGATGTTCTCCCGTGGACGCTGAGGACCCAGGTCCGTTTCCTCCTCCACCGGGTGGATGAATAGAGACCGCTGCACCTTCCAGGGTTTCAGCAAGTTCACATGGTAAATTTTTTTACCCTTCCTGGACCCTGGTTGAGCGATCTCGTAATCAACATCACCCGTGCGGCGGAGTACTTCGAATGGGCCCTGCCATTTGGCTAGGAGTTGACTCTCACATCTGGGTAATAATAACATCACCTGGTCTCCTGGGTTAAACACTCTCATACGAACATTCTGATTGTAATGTCTCTCCTGACTGTCCTGGGCTGATCTAAGATTCTCCCTAGCAAAATGGCCGACCACATCTAGGCGCTTCCTAAGGTCTAGTACATATTGCAGGGTATTCTTAGAAGGGGACCGCTGTTCCTCCCAGGACTCGTTTAGGAGGTCTAGGATTCCCCGGGGTTGGCGGCCATACAATAATTCAAATTCAGAGAACCCCGTGGAGGCCTGGGGAACTTCCCGCACTGTGAACAGCAGAAAAGGGAGAAGTTCAACCCAGGCTCTCTTCTCTGAATCTACAAATTTTCTCAGCATACCTTTTAGAGTTCGGTTAAATCTTTCCACCAATCCGTCAGTCTGTGGATGGTAGACCGATGTCCGAACAGACTTGACCTCTAGTCATTTTAAGACATCCTGCATCAGTTTAGCCATAAAATTTGTACCTTGGTCTGTCAACATAACCTGGGGAAGTCCAACCCGTGAGAACGGCTCAAACAATTTGTTGGCTACTTGTCTCGCCGTTGCTGTCCTCGGGGGGAACGCATCAGGATATCTTGTTGCATAGTCGACTATTATGAGAATAAACCTGTGTCCTTTTGCAGAAGGCTCCAGCGGTCCTACCAAGTCTACACCAATCCTCTCAAAGGGAATGGACACCAAGGGTAGGATAACCAAGGGGGCTGGTTTTTGTCCCTTCGGACTAGTTAGCTGGCACTCAGGACAAGCCGCACATAACTAAGCAATGTCACTATGCATCGCTGGCCAATAGAAGCGAAACGAAATACGGTCCAAGGTTTTATCTCTACCCAGGTGACCACCCCAAGGGACAGTATGGGCTAGGGTGAAGACAGTTTTAACAAACGCCTTGGGAACCAATATTTGTCTGGTGACCTCCCCTGTTTGTGTCTGCTTGTTCACCCTATACAGGATATCATTCGACAATTCAAAATGAGGGAACACCATTATCCCTTGTGCATTCAATATCTGGTCATCAATCTTTACCACTTTATCATATTGTTTGGCCAGGACTGGGTCTTCCCTCTGCCTCTGGCGAAAATCAGGGAGACATAGCTCTGGTAAATCCCCAGAGCCTATCTCTCCCTCTTTCTGGCCATCCCCAGTCATGACTTGTGACTTAAGCCTATTAGTATGGCCACCTTGAGTCCCAGATTTCTGCAACCAGCCCTGTTTGTCACAGCGTCTTTGCCTCCGAATCTTTGGAACTCGGTGTCTACTGGGGAACAGGTCGGCCGAAAAGGGGAACAGTTTACTACCAGGTTTCTCCTGAGTCAGAGAATGAGGCTCCTCCTGAGAGACTGGAGACATTAGGTTTGCAAAGAAAGGCCAGTCACGGCCGAGCAAAACGGGGGCAGGGAGCCAAGGAGCGACTCCTACTTCGATCCTGGCCTCCTGACCTTTCACCTGTAGCAGGATTTTGGCCGTCGGGATACCATTTTACATCGCCATGTATACACTCTATACTCCATGGGGAGTCAAAGGAAAGCACGTCAGGCGGTAACAGTTCCCGGAAGACCAACGTTTTTCCAGAGCCTGAATCTATAAGGGCCTGGACAGTTTTACCACCAATCTGGACTGGAAGTAGCCAGGGCTTGCCACTTTCTCTGGGGAAGGCCGAGGCTACTGTCCTGCTGAAGGAGCATTCCATCTGTGGACAGTCCACATGACGGTGGCCTTGTTCTCCGCAGGCCGAACATGGAGAGGGTTCCCTTGCCGGAGGGTGCCTTGGATACCGCTCAGCGGGACCGGATACTGGAGACCAGGCCTCCGATGGGTCCTGTGTGCGACGTCCTCTGAAGTTCCTCTCATATGGCGATGAGCCGACATCAGGAAGTAGATGAGGGTCTCGGCGGGGACCAGCATTTGAACCCCCCCCCTTGCTGGAACGACTGCTCCTTCCGTGGGACTTGGCGGTTGCGTGTGGGTGGTCCGTAGGTTCCCCGTTGGTCCGACCTCCCTCTTTGGGCGTCCGCAAGTGCCGGTGGAGTCGGATCTGTCGGGTCCAGGACACTCGTCTGCTCCTCGGCCCCAAGGAAGTTCTCAACGAGTCGGACCGCCAAAGCTAGGGTTTCAGCAGCATGGCGTTTTACCCAAGAGCGTGCGGAAGGGGGTATTACCTGTAGGAATTGTTTCAAAACAACTTGCTCAAGAATTGCCTCCTTAGTTTGCTCCTCGGGTTGTATCCAGCGAGTACACAAGTCCAATAACCGCTGAGCGAGGACCCCGGTTCTCATCTTAGCGGTGTACTTCAGTCTCCGGAACTGCTGCCTGTAGGTCTCTGGGGTCAGACCTAAGCGATCCAGTATGGCGGCTTTTACTTGTTTGTAATCCATTGCCTGGTCCGCTGGGAGGCCCTGATATGAGGCCTGGGCTTCTCCTATGAGGAGCGGGGCCAAAGCGGTTGCCCAGCGATCTACTGACCAGCCCTGGGCTTCAGCAACTCTTTCAAACGTCAGTAGAAAAGCCTTTGGATCCTCGTTCGGGGCCATTTTCCTCAGGAGGACCGGGGGTTTGTTCGTAAATTCTGGACTGGCAGACCCCTGGGATTGAGTCAGCAACCTGACCATCCGCTCATCCTGTGCTTCTTGCTGCTGGATTAGGAGCTGGGTTTGCTGCTGCAATAGTCTTTCATCTCTCTCTCTGCCTGTAGTTGGGCCTGCTCACACAGAAACACTTTTAAAAATTCTTCCATTTTTTTTTTGTGTGTGTGGCCCTTCAACTGCAGGGCCCTCACAAAATCCCACTTCTGACACATATGTTGCAGGGTACATGCAACCACACACGCAGGTTCTCTTGATAAAGCTTATTTATTGAGCTTTAAAAAATACAGCACACAAAAACCAAACGGCTTCTTTTCAGCAAACAAAAAACAAAACAGCTTCTCTTCCACATGCAGGACACAGACAGTTCATCAAACATGTACTTTGAAAACAGACCTTATAGCAGTAATCTTACTTCAGCATTTCAGTCCTATCTCTTGACTAGCCAGCCTCCATGTGTGTACAGCCTGGGGGTTTTAAACACCTTGATTATGCAGCTGGGACCACTCTAATTGTCAGGAACTTCCCAGCTGAAAATTAACCTTGTCACTGCTGCACTGCATATCTACACATACGTCTGCCAGGCATATAGCTGGTGACGTTCATTCACCCTGTCACACAAGGGAATTGTTAAAGTATACCCAGTAGCCTTTTTTTCCCCCCGGGAAGAGCTTAGAATTTTCCAGAAAATTCACTCTATAGCACCCCCTGTCGAGTGTAACTGACAGTTGCTCACCATGAGTTCAGCCATTTTAAGCAAGTGCTGTGCACGGGATGGCCTGGATTAGAACAGAGCATCAATGCGAGATACGGCCGATGATGCGACTATCACGGGGTACTAGGAGTGGCCCCTCTGTGGGGACGGCCCAAATAAAGAGGAAACATGTTGAGTTACAGTAATAAGACTGCATATATACTGTGTATATGTGATGAAGATATTGATTCTGCTCATGTGCTTACCAGTATTGCGTGGAGAGCGAGAATGAAATTTGGGATATCACTGTTGATCGTGAACCTGTTGCTGGCCCTAGCAATCCCATTAATCACACTATCGTTGACAAAGACTGAGAGTTCCTAGCTAAGGAGGGGGCCACCATGGAAGAGCTTCACAGTCCTCCACGAACACCCCCTCTACCTCACCCGATGTACTCAAAACAGCCATTGGGGAATTAGTGGAAAAGTCCATGCAATCCCACCAGGGAGATACCAGTAGCTACTCCCGGTGGTTACAGACTTTTACAGGCATAAGGTCTACCCCACCTGGAGAGGAAGATTTTGACAACTGGATAGGGCAGGCATCAACGATGGTCTAAGAATGGGGCGGGGGGGATCAGAGCAGGACAAGAGAGTCTGGATTGCGGAAAGCCTCAAAGGGCCCAGGTTGGCTATAGTAAGGGCAGTGTGAGAAGGGAAAGAAGCTGTCTTCCCTGGCTCAAAGCTGCATGCCTTTGAAAGTAAATTTGGGGCTACTAAAAGTGGAGAAGAGCTCTATTTCCAATTCAAAGGGATGTTTCAACAGCAGGGGGAGAAATTATCAGAATTTCAATGCAGGTTAAAAGTGGCCTGTCAAAAGGTCATGAGGAACTTATCTGACAGGGTTGACCTCACCAGAGTGGAACAATTAATATATGGGGTCCCTAAGGGAGCTGTGATGACGGTGTATCTTTTGGCTCCGAGAACGGAAAGAGAAACCCCCTAAATTTCCTAGAGGTCCTATGGGGGGTGAGGAACAACAGATGGGGCAGCCACCAATATTGGGGCTAAATAAGAGTCTCGCGGCTAACAGCCGGTAGGGTTCTAGGGTCCGTGCTGCCGATGCATGGCCAGGGAAAAAAGAACCCACAGGACAGGGAATTGCAGAGCAGCATGGATCTAATAAAGCAGGTGAGCTCCTGGCCTCACTACGAATGAGAGATGTGTTGTGAGAGGATGTTCGACTCAATCGAAAGGAAAAGCCCAGGAAGACCCCCAGGAGAAAACGCCCTCTAGAAAGGAGATAAATACAAGAGCCCCCCCCCCCCCCACCAGATGGACACCAATCTTGACTTCTGCTATAGGTGTGGCGAAGAGGGACCCTATGCTAAGCACTGTAGAAAAGGAGAAAATCTGCAATATGTGGTTTAGAGATTAATCTGGAACAAGGGAAATGAAAAAAGGACCCAGTGAAGGAGCATATTTGCCACCACATGAACCAAGGTTCTGCAAAGACAAACTGCTAACGGACTGGAACGATCCCACCTACCTAAAGGCCTGCTTGGCCCATCAGACTGAGTAGAAGCAAAGATAGAAGGGACAAACTGTGACGTCCATTTGATAGTGGATCCCAAGTATCCATTATCTTTAAACTATGGTACAATAACCACTTGAAGCACCTGCCATTACAGCCATTGGAGGGACTTGTCGTATAAGGTCTCAGTGATGCCATCTATCTATACCTGGCATATGTAGTGGTGAAACTGGAATTCCCACAGATTACGGGGGTTTCGGGACCCCTGACCGTGGTTGCACAAATATGTTAAGAAATCCGAAGTAAGGAAGAGACTGGAGCCTTAATCGGGACCAATGACAATATCTTTGGGAAGCTAGCGAAATGGTGACAGACAGTAGGCGGGAGTGGCTATGGTCTAAAGCACTATGTAAGACCTAACAAAAAATAGAGAAGAAAGACATGGCCCAGGGTGAGAGGCCCATCGGGGAGGTCAGATTGATGGGCCTGCATCCATTCAGGGTACACCCCAACATTATAAAGAAGATAAATGGAAAGGTGACTGTAGGAGACGTGTTCAGAGGTACGCAATGGAGACTGTTTTATGGTGAAATTAAAATAAGGCTTTATTGCGCCTGTCACTTTAAACACAGCAAACATGTAAATCAGCAAACAAAATCCGCTCCACTTTGGAGTATATATACTGTACACTTGTAGTCCAGCTCTCTTTAACTGCATGGTTACGATTCACCGGCCCAAATCATAGGGACATTTATATATATAAATATATATATATAAGACACACAAAAGATGCCGCAGTCAAATCACCCCTATTTGACTAAGTAATCAGATAACCAAAGGTCAGGGTAAAAAGTGACCCTCTGGTGGTGCTACCGACCCAAGGGAAATATATAACTAAGAAAAAGAAAAAGTAGGGTCAAAGAGGTGCACTCACACACTGAATAATGAAAAATAGAAAAAAATGGACTTTATTAGCAAAAAGTATAAAAAACACATAAAACAGACCCACACAGATCGTATGACAAATCACTATGTGACACAGCGTAGAAACACCAAAGAGGTACAATAGGTCTGGTAAGAACCAAAACAAGATAACAATATATTATTGCAAATATACCATAACAGAACCAGGGGAAAAAATAATTTTTCCCAAAGTAGTGTGACTAAGATTGGCCGATCCAATGCAATAGATAATGATTAATATGAATGGTAAGTAAATCCAGACCACAGAAAAAATATATAATGAATATACATAAACCTCTTAATAATGGTGAAAGATGGTAAGACACATAGCAAATGCAAAAAAATTTTTTAGACCCTATAATGTACTGCAAGTCAGCTTTGTATCATGATGCCCGGATTAAGCTGCACATATGGAGTAAGCAGCAGGAGAGAAAAATCCAAATATTGCACTAATAGCACTCATGTAAAATCCCCAGAGATGCAAAGCTCAAAGGTAATGAGCAAAGGTTCTATGAGAATAGCCCAAGGACATAGAGCACCTCAGATAGATAATGTGCAGGGCACTGAGGGAGTCCTGTGAGTCCCAGCATCTCACAGTAAGGCAGCAAGAAAGTCCTGTAATACAGACCAAAGTCTCATGTTTATGGCATCAGCAACATCACAGAGGAGGATCTCAGGCAGTCTGGTGTTGCACACGGGTCACAGGGTGGTGGGGGTGCTGTCACAGCTCTGCTCCTACGGCCGTTTCGCCAAAAAGGCTTCTTCCGGGAGCGTACAGTGTCAGCATAAACAAACACTCTTAAACGGCTCCGATTTCGCGCCAAAAGTTCACTCGTGACCAACAGCCAATAGGAAATTCTGAAAAATAGAACCGTGTCATCTGTTGCTATGTGGAAGCGAGCAGAACTTTGGAGGCAGTAAACCTTAAAGAGACAGACATAAAAAGACACAAGAAATTACATAATGTGATTAAAATAAGTGTAGCCAGGTCTCCCCAGCGCTACCGCACCCCCCTCACCTGACTACAATATATTATTGCAAATATACCATAACAGAACCAGGGGAAAAAATTATTTTTCCCAAAGTAGTGTGACTAAGATCGGCCGATCCAATGCAATAGATAATGATTAATATGAATGGTAAGTAAATCCAGACCACAGAAAAAATATATAATGAATATAATGAATATACATAAACCTCTTAATAATGGTGAAAGATGGTAAGACACATAGCAAATGCAAAAAATTTTTAGACCCTATAATGTACTGCAAGTCAGCTCTGTATCATGATGCCCGGACTAAGCTGCACATATGGAGTAAGCAGCAGGAGAGAAAAATCCAAATATTGCACTAATAGCACTCATGTAAAATCCCCAGAGATGCAAAGCTCAAAGGTAATGAGCAAAAGTTCTATGAGAATAGCCCAAGGACATAGAGCACCTCAGATAGATAATGTGCAAGGCACTGAGGAAGTCCTGTGATTAAGACCAGCATCTCACAGTAAGGCAGCAAGAAAGTCCTGTAATACAGACCAAAGTCTCATGTTTATGGCATCAGCGACATCACAGAGAAGGATCTCAAGCAGTCTGGTGTTGCACACGGGTCACAGGGTGGTGGGGGTGCTGTCACAGCTTAGTCCGGGCATCATGATACAGAGCTGACTTGCAGTACATTATAGGGTCTAAATTTTTTTTGCATTTGCTGTGTGTCTTACCATCTTTCACCATTATTAAGAGGTTTATGTATACAGGCATACCCCGGTTTAAGGACACTCACTTTAAGTACACTCGCGAGTAAGTACATATCGCTCAATATTCAAACGGCAGCTCACGCATGCGCCTGTCAGCACGTCCTGAACAGCAATACCGACTCCCTACCTGTACTGAAGCTGTGCGCAAGCGGGGAGACTATAGAGCCCGTTACAAATGCGTTATTTATATCAGTTATGCACATATATGACGATTGCAGTACAGTACATGCATCGATAAGTGGGGAAAAGGCAGTGCTTCACTTTAAGTACATTTTCGCTTTACATACATGCTCCGGTCCCATTGCGTACGTTAATGCGGGGTATGCCTGTATTCATTATATATTTTTTCTGTGGTGTGGATTTACTTACCATTCATATTAATCATTATCTATTGCATTGGATCGGCCGATCTTAGTCACACTACTTTGGGAAAAATAATTTTTTCCCCTGGTTCTGTTATGGTATATTTGCAATAATATATTGTGAGGGGGAGAGTGTGTCATATTGAGGGGAGGGGGAGAGTGTGTTATATTGAGGGGAGGGGGAGAGTGTGTCATTTAGGGGAGGGGGAGAGAGTGTCATTTAGGGGAGGGGAGAGAGTGTCATATTGAGAGGAGGGGGAGAGAGTGTCATATTGAGAGGAGGGGGAGAGAGTGTCATATTGAGGGAAGAGAGACATGGGGGGGATGCTGACATGGGATGCTGACTTGGGCGGGGGGATGCTGACTTGGGGGGGGGGGCTGCTGACATGGAATAGGCTGGGGGGATGTGGAGGGGGTAGTGTGTGTTTGATGTGGAGGGGGGTATTGTGTAGGTGAGGGGGAGAGATGGGGGTATGAGAGATAGATGGGGAGTATCGTAAAGGTTGATAGTGAGGGGTTCTGGGGGAGATATGAGGATGATGATGATGAGAGGTGCTGGAGGAGAGATTTCCTTGGAGCAGTTCGGCCCTTCTCACTTTACGAGTTGGGCAGTCCTGTTGTACATAGTCACTTTAATCAGCCACAAACATGGTTATCAATAAAGCCACCTGGCTGCCATAGATGTCAGCGCTGTAAAGCCTGCCAACATGTCAATGTCACTAAACAATTCACAAATTGGGACAACACTAAGAATTTTACCATTCGGAAGTTCATTAGCTGCATTTCAACTGTGGTTATCTATATGGCCATACTGTATGTAACTGTGGAAAAAAGTATGTAGGAAGACTCGCAGACAGTTCAAGCAGCGAGTCTTGGAACATATAGGATCAGTAAGAAACCATCTAGACACACCTGTTGCGAAACATATACAGTAGAGGCAACGTTTATTCTAATATTTGATGTAAACTAGCCGGGTTACATTCTGGGTATGTGCTGGGTATGTACTGGGTATGTTCTGGGCTAGTTTGAGGCACGTTTAAGGCATTTCTGCATTGACTAACGACCCATAGGATTAACACAGCAGGGATCCCTGGCAGTCCAATTCAGTTTGAATGGGACTGCCAGGGACCCCCGCTGTTAATCTGATAGGCCATTAATCAATGCAGAAATGCTGGGGCTAGTTTAAGGAAAGTTTAAGGCATGTATTCAGAATGTACCTGGGTGTACCTGGGTCTTTTGGGGAATTGCCACTGGTTTTTGTTAGAATAAGAGTTGCCTCTACTGTAAGTGAACAACATAATGGTAATACAAATATGTTACAATTTGTAGGAATAGACCAATTCTCCACGGGCAGTCGTAGAGGGGACTGGGACAAGGAACTTCTAAAGAAGGAATCTAGGTTGATCTACATGCTGGGTACATTGTCACCTAGAGGCCTCAATGAAGGCTTTGTGTTTTCTCCCTTTATTTAATAATCAGCCTTTCCTCTGGATATATTATCTTGGAAGCCTCAGTCACAAATCCCGTACAATGAATTGTATACAGTTCATAAAATTAACATCAAAGAGAATATGACCACATCTTCTGAATCATACCTCATATCATGAAGGTAGAAAAAACAGGATATTCAGCGCTCGTGCTGTATGATGGTGTGGATGATCCCTTTGCAGCATGTACATAAAGCGTCTCCCCAGAAACTCTCAAATCTAGGTGAATCCCCCTTAAAAAGGGGGGAGGGCACCCTGAAATACAAGATAATAAAAAATGCACAAATGCGCACCAGGGATTAGTGGAAGGTAATTTATTAAAAATACACACAAACTCTGAGGGGATCCAACCCCACCTCAGAATCACCTCCTGACGAAGTACTTGGTACGAAACGCGTAGAGGTCACGACAGGTCATCCTGCGCGTGTTTGCTGGTAAGCTGAGACGGAGCCTGCAGGAGACAGCAGCTGTTTTTTCCATCTCCGCGGTGCTGAGATCCGGATCCTGTGCAGCCACCGCGAGTCTGCTGACTGTCTCAGTGTGAGTGTCCGTTTCCCCTTGCCAGTGCCCAACCTTATGGCGGTTTCTATACAAATCTGTTGATAGGTTGTTTTCATGTTTGTTTTTTTCTTTCATGTTTTTTATATAAATTTTACTGTATTTGTATACTGTGCAGCTTAGGGTTTAGTCACCATCAGGTGTTCTCCTTGGTAGTACTTAGCCGTCCAGCTGCACAGCTGTTCTGAGGTGGGGTTGGATCCCCTCAGAGTTTGTGTGTATTTTTAATAAATTACCTTCCACTAATCCCTGGTGCGCATTTGTGCATTTTTTATTATCTTATATCATACCTCATATCAACTTACATTTTTAAAGCCTTAAATTGATAGAGATCCTAAGCTATAAAACACTTATCACCTTACATACTTTAGCCACTTTACTTGTGGATAAAAATGACATTCAACTATAAAATCACTTGAAGATTGAACTTAAATCTTAGCCTGTAACAACCCAACAAAGTGCCCGAGTGACATTGGCAACAAATCAACTTAGTTGCAATGACTCACTTTTGTAACTCCTATATGTGGTTTGTAATAGCATGACAACCAAAATAATAATAATTTGTTAAATAGTATCTAAAATACTACCTTTGCTCACTACAGGCATACCCCGCATTAACGTACGCAATGGGACCAGAGCATGTATGTAAAGCGAAAATGTACTTAAAGTGAAGCACTACCTTTTTTCCACTTATCGATGATTGTACTGTGCTGCAATCATCATATACTTGCATAACTGATGTAAATAACGCATTTGTAACAGGCTCTATAGTCTCCCCGCTTGCGCACAGCTTTGTCACAGGTAGGGAGCTGGTATTGCTGTTCAGGACGTGCTGACAGGCGCATGCGTGAGCTGGCGTTTGCCTATTGGGCAATATGTACTTACTCGCGAGTGTACTTAAAGTGAGTGTCCTTAAACCGGGGTATGCCTGTATAACACAGACAAAATAGGGAGTTGTGCCTGTCCCCCTTCCGTAACTTTACTCTAACTTCATACTGATTAGGATTAGCACTGTACACTATGTACTCAGGAACAGGCATCTTAAGGGTTAATTTGTTAACAACCCACACTGGACGCAGCTTTATAAGTCCCCAAGCATTGAACCAGCTCACTATAGGGCATTGACCTAGAGTTACCCTGGATGAACTGCATCAACATCAGTGTGGTTCACCTCTATTGCTGACCTAAGTGTGACTCATATTAGGAAGATGTTTTTTGGTTGATTTCTAAGACTCTTCTCTCATTATACATCCTGGTATACAATACAGGCAACAGGTTATCTGTCTCATTACTTCATTACATTCACATTCAAATACCTTGAATGTACAGTGTGTTCATTATATAACACCATCCATGGGATATGAATGAACATATAGACATTACCTTTGGATTTAAATAAGGTTTATATACATTTTGAGCCCTAAATGTCATCAGGATGACAATGGTGGGAGATTCTTACATCTCAAGTCCCGATATATATTAAAAGGACACTTATTTTTCATTATTGGTCACTGCACCAGAGGTTGTTTAGTATTCCTAAAACATTACAACCTTATTGATTTAAAAATTCCAACATTCATCATTGAATTTGAAGGATTTAGCCCAGCGTCGTTGTTTATTCATGTATATATTTTAATGATTTATTTAATAAAGTTATTTTTTTAGCAATGTCATAATACACCCACTTAGGGGAAAGAGTGACCACAACTGGGTTTACTTTTCTCTATACAGTGTCTGGTACTTACCTTAACCCAGAGGAGCACCATCCCCGACCCTATTTGAAGCTGAGCGAGGGTACCCATCTTTCTTTGTTCATATGTTTTTAAATACAGTATGTAAAATAGCTTCCATGAATAATTTTGTGTCAGGTGGACCGTAGTCCTACCTGAAATGTTAGATATGAATTATGTTGTTATTGTGTTAATAACTATTTTACTTTTAATAAAACTGCATTGACTGACCTCCAAATCTATAAAATGGGAATCACTGATCCTCAGGACCTTTTATTGGGTGCTTTTTCTGTCTTAAAAATGCTGTGCTCTAACAGTATGCAGTAAAATATTAGCTTTAATCCTTATTAAAAATTGTTTGCTGTTGTCTGAGCAAAGAACGTCTGACCACTTAATAATATCTTAATCTCTTTTGCAAATTATTCCAATTATTGGGACAGCTTCTAAAACTAGCAATTATAGCAGGTGCATATACTTCAACACTACTTGGATTCTCAATTTTAAACAAAGACCCAAATGAAACTTGGCTCATCTAATATCACAATAAAATAATGTTATTGAATGCAATTTTCAGTATTAATAAACTACCTTAACGAGAATTGAGATTCAACTATCTTTGTCTACATGTACATATTTTGTTCTCATTATCAGCAATACAGTGGCAAATCATAAGGTCTGTGACTGTCAAACCAATCTCTTGGGCATACGCGAGAGAAATATGGAATCCCCACCCTCAATTGATGACGCAGTATCTGTCTTCCCAAAAGTACACTCACATTTCCCTATGTACTGTAGTCAATTGAAGGCCACATGGGCACTTAAAGCATATGCTCTTCAAAAAAAAACCATCCCCCCAGGGGAGAAGCAAGGGGTCTCCATAGCTGAACCGCGTTAATGTCAGCTCTGGGGACCCCCTGTTCCCCAAGATACATAACTCTATAGGGGGTGGCTCCGGAAGTTTAAATGTCTCAGTCACGCGGGTCAACAGGAATCTGCAAGGAATTATGTTGCAGCTTCCTAATGGCTAGATTCACTAATGCAAGAGTGTACTGGTTGAAGTAAGAGAGAGAACAAATAAGCACAGCATTTTATTGAAATGAGATTTGTCATTCTTAATAATGGTTTATGTTACTCTTATATGATTGTTAGGCATAGATTATAATTGCCATGAACAATGTAAGGAGAAAGACTGTGGGAATTTGGTTCCTGTCGTGAGTCACATAATTAAAATAACCTAATTAGATTCATACATTGCGTTTATGTGAAGTCATAAATAACAAAGTATTTCACAAATATGTCCCACAGAGAACAAAGAGAATTAAGTTGAACACATATGGCTGTTTATGTTCTTGGATCAAAATGATATATATGATTATGAATTTTTAAGAACTGTGTATTTTTTTGCTAAGAGGCACCTCCCTGCCCTTTCTTCCTGTGACATACAGTTGATATGCAGACTTGGACAGGGAAGCATCTTAGGATCTGCAAGCTCTGAATATAGAAGTTTGTTGTGTTACAGTGTTATATGTGTAGCCCTGGGCTCCATCAGGTCCTAGAGACCCCCCTCCCTTGTAGCAGCGTGGTCGCGGGTGCCGCCGGAGCCAGCGACGGACCCGACGGCTGCTTCCAAGGGTGGGGGCCGGAGCAGGGAGCAGCGCGTCTCCTCCGGTATGCCGCCGGTTGACGGGGACGCGATCGGGCCGTTGCTAAGGCCACGGTCGCGTCGTTAGGGTCCCGGCGGCTAGCGAAGCAGGGCGCCGCCATTGTTAGTGCGGTTGCGCATGCGCAGGAGCCCAATAGAGCGGGAGGCCCACAGATAGCTTGCGCATGCGCAGTGCAGGATTGCCAGCCCCCAGGGTGCATAGGGGCAGAGCCACATGACACCAGGGAGCCAATAGGGCTTAGGATCTCAGGCAGGCAAGGAGATACATTTTCGCGGACTTGGAGCACGCTAGTCAGTTGGAGCTGGGGAGCTGTGAGGAAAGGAAGGGTGCGGGGAGGGAGTGCAGCTCCTGCACCCAGATAGGTACCCACATCCCAGGTAGGCCCCAACTCCCCACCAGGTTAGTGGGTAATTGAATAGGGACGGCCCGAGATAGGGATGCTGCCCTTAGTATCAGTGTGCTGTCTTGTCAGAGTCACGCCTGTCAGTGCCGTGAGGTCTGACAAGCAGGCACAGTGTTGTGCAGCACGTTGGCTGCAAGCATCCAGTGGGTCACAGCTTGTTGCTGCAGGTGCTGGGATCAGTTAAGTAATAGTGAGGCAGAAGGGACTCGGGTAGTACGGGAGGAGGTAGTGCGGGTGCAGGGGGTCAGGGACCCCTGCATAAGATAGGCTACCCCGTATGCCCGAGGAGTTTCCCACAAAGCCATTACAGGTTGCTGAGCTGTAGGGACGGCCCACAGTATAGCGCGTGTCACTGTAGTTCAGAAGGAACCATATAGGGACACAGCGGATGCTGCGCCACCGTGCAGCGAGTGGGCGCAGTTCTTCGTTGAGGCTGTTGCAGTCCTCCAGGTGGGATCGACCTGGAGGTGGTTCCGGTGTTCTTCGGTCGCCGGATCCTTTGCGAAGCCAGTTGGAGATCCGAGCACCGGAGTGCTCGGGCAGGTACTATTAAATCAACAAGTGCACCAACGGGCCCTTAGTTTAATAGTGACTGCGCAGTCACCCATATCCTCTCTCTGCAAAAGTGCGGGACATAGGGTGGGTATTCCATGGACACTGGGTGGGATCACTTGGTGTTGGGGAAGCATCCTGCGCGACACCGCAGTCAGTGTCTCCTCCCGAGAAGGACACCCGTTATTTTGTGTATGGTATTTGTGTCTTATGTTCCCAAGTAAAGGTATTGGTTATTATACAAATAGGTGTGCGAGTTATTTGTATGTGTCCTGCGAGGAACCACTCCCCCTATGGTGGGAGCCATCGCAGGTGGAGGCGCTGCACCGAGTACACGGTTACTCATAGTATCATATAATTGCCCCAGGTTCCCCGTGGCGGAAGCTCAGCCCTCCTGTGAGCAAACAGGTAACGCACCACACACTGGTAACACTGTATGTTCTCCGCACCCACACTGTATATGCGATTGGGTGGGGTGGAATACCCGTTACATATGTTTAATAAAGAAAGTTATAACCAACATATAAATACACATACTGTAAGACGGATCAGTTCAGATCCCAACAGTTTGTGTGCATTACATGGAACCTTGCTGAAAATTGGAGAAAGTGGTCCCAGAAAATAAGACTGTATTTCACTGCAACTGGGTTTAATGAGAAGTTAAATGTTAGTATTTTTGCATTCTGTCAGGGATGATGCCCTTGAAAATATATACTATAACACGTGAGCATTGCACAACCTTATACAAAAGCTGAAACCATTGATGAGGTTTAAAAGCACAAGCAGGTGATTTTGTGTGAAAGATGGGGCTTCGCAATCACACGTGACTCTATTAATAAAGTATTGAATATGTAGCAGGGTCCCCTCTGGCCCTCCTCACCTGCGCAGAGTAGCGGATACTCCCGCACCATATCAGGCAGTTGCAGGGGGCTCTCGGCGACATCAGTGGGGCGTGGGGTTCGCGCATGCGCGGTACGCATGAGGAGTCGCGGCCGCGATCGGCCGATCCAATGCAATAGATAATGATAAAATCATCTATCTTATCATTATCTATTGCATTGGATCGGCCGATCTTAGTCACACTACTGGGGGAAAAATAATTTTTTCCCCTGGTTCTGTTATGGTATATTTGCAATAATATATTGTTATCTTGTTTTGGTTCTTACCAGACCTATTGTACTTCTTTGGTGTTTCTATGCTGTGTCACATAGCGATTTGTTATATGATCTGTGTGGGTCTGTTTTATGTGTTTTTTATACTTTTTGCTAATAAAGTCCATTTTTTTCTATTTTTCATTACACAGTGTTTGAGTGCACCTTTTTGACCCTACTTTTTCTTTTTCTTAGTTATATATATATATATATCCATGGATCCGCAGTAGAAACACAATCCCCCGGCGTGGCGGAACTGCCGTATCGGTGTGCGGATGCGTTGTACCCCCAATTGCATTGGCTCTGGCAACTCCAGTGCAGGACGAAGAGGTATGGTAGCACTTTGGGGAGCAGGAGTGTTGCTGGGAGTACTGGAGAACGGAACTTGAAAGTTATGGACGCGAGTGCGCTGACGCTCTGAGCGGCGTACCTGGATACGTTGATCCACTCGGGCAGCCAAATCAATGAGGACCTCTAATTGATCCGGCCTGGATTGGCGAGAGAGTTCATCCTTGATGGGATCTGCCAGGCGTTGCCAGAACACGGAGACGAGAGCCTCTTGTCCCCAGTTAGTCTCGGCTGCGAGAGTCCGGAATTCCACAGCATACTGCGTCACCATTCGCCGTCCCTGAGTGATCTGGAGGAGAGAAACAGATGCCATCTCCCGACTAGCGGGAGAATCGAATACTTGTTGAAACTCGGCTTTAAATGCCGGGTAATCTTGGGTAAGGTCAGAACATCGCTCCCAAACTGGGGAAGCCAGGGTGCTGCCAGTGAGGAGGTTATAAATGTAGGCTACCTTCTTGCGATCAGTATTGTAGAGATGGGGGGCCATTTCAAACTGCACCTCACACTGGTTTAGGAAACCCCTACAATCTTGCGGTTCACCTGCATAAGGTTTGGGGGGAGGAATCCTTACATCTGAGCTGCTAACTGCACTTGCGGAGTGGGGGCTTACATCTGGCGGGGTCGCGGTCGGTACCCTGTCTGAGAGTACTGCGACCTGGCGTGTAAGTGCCATAATTTGATCCGCCATGGCCTGGTTTTGCTGAAGCAGATTGGAGAGAATCTGTTGAAGTTCGGTCTGGTCTGCGTCTTGTGGGCTCTTCATAATGTTACGCCGGTGCTGCCCGCAGACCAGACCCGTCCCCTGAGCTGAAAGGGGAAGTGGTAATACACGCACCCGCAGAGGGAGCGTGTCCGGAGTGTGGTATGAAGCGTTGCCAGGCCAGGTGTAGTAAGGTAGACAATACTTGCCGGTACCGGTTGTAGAGATAGAGTGAAGGATGCCTCGCCGAAGTCAGGGAGTGGAGACTGGAGATAGGTCGTAGTCCAAACCGTGTTCAAGGGATTACCAGAGTGAGCGTTGTCCAAGGAGTGCCGAGATCGAGAGCCAGAGGGGGTAGTCATACGAGCTGCGTCAGAACCTGTGAAAACACTGAGAGAATCCAAAAGTACTTCCATACAGAGACTATGTTGAGCAAAGACTGAGAGCAGAGAGGAGCTAGATAAAGCAGGAAGGTCCAATTAGGAACGGAGGCGGGACAGGAAGAGCTACAGGGAGACACTGCAGATTGGTGCAGGCATAACAGGCCAGGTGAGTCTTGTTAGTAATAGAAATCCTAGAATTGCTCCAAGGAATTACTGATGCTACAAATTGTATGCAGATGATACTACAAATAGTTCAGAAAAAATGCTGCACAATAAACGATAGAACACACTTCCGTTCAGAGTCCCATTGATGAATGAATGATATAATGATATAACCACCCCACTTGAACCCTGTACCGTGACGTCTCACGGGTAGAGGCTGAGATGTGGTAGGGAGGAACGTGAAGCAACAATACCGCCGTGTCCCCTGTGAGGGAACCATAAACAGCTAAGTATGCCGCCACCCTCCGCCACTGCCCTCATACACCCGGCGCCACCCAGGGTCAAGGTAACCTTACAGCGGAGGTGAGATAGGGGGAAAAATAAAGAGCGAAATCACTCACAATCTTGACACGACGGGTCTCTGATCCGCGCTCAGCGTTCGGCGTTCATCATTCAGCGATGACGTCAGGCATCTCTGAACCGGAAGTGAAATGTACCGGGATCCTCAGCAGAGAAATCAGACAAAAATAGAACAAAGAGGCGGTGCACTGCTGCCGTCAGGGTATGAAAAATAGGAAATCCATACGCAACTTTGTCCCAGGCAGGGACGAAACGCGTCAGAGTTCGCTCTGTAGCATATTTTTCCAGTGTATATGCACTAATTAAAAACAACCTTTCATTTTAAATTGCGTGTGGATTTCCTATTTTTCATACCCTGACGGCAGCAGTGCACCGCCTTTTTGTTCTATTTGAGTCTTGTTAGTAACCTGAGTATGCCCGTGCAGTGTGCGGGGGCGGAGCCTGAGGTCCGGGGGACGGGAATAAGAGTGTGCAGACTGAGCGTGCTCCGTAACTCGTGTACGCGTGTGAACCGAGCCAGTGGATGGTGTAGGTGTGCGTGCAGGAGGGCGTGGGCGCGCCCGGCGCTGAGCAGAGGAATCGCCGAGGGGAGTGATCCCGCGACGGCAGCAGGGGCGAGGAGCCGTGGAGGCCGGTAAGGCAGGATTGTTTTGTGTGTCCAGGGGCTCCCTGCGGGGAGGGAGTGCTCTGTGTGGGGAGCGAGGAGAACGCCGATTCCTGACAGTAGCTTCCCCACTATTGATGTTAGGTTTACAAGTCTGTAATTCCACGGTGGTGATCTAGTTCTTTTTTTAAATATAGGCACTACACTGGCGACACACTTTATTGCAGTGTGGCCAGTACCGCAAGCCGGGAGATTTCCCGGCTTGCAAGTGGCAGCCCCTCGGCGTGCCGCGCGTCTCCGATGCGCGGTCACGCGTCATCGGGTGCTTGCGCCCCCTTCACGCACGTCCAGGGCTCCCCGAGGGAGCCCTGGTGTCCCGCGATGTGGGGGACGGCGGCAGGGGGTTCCGGCGGACCCGGAGAGGAGAGGGGGAAGCCGCGATCGGCGGGCCTCTCCTCCGCTGCTTCGGCGGAGGGTGCCGGGCGCGCGCCAGGTAACTGCTGCGGCCGAGAACGGGCAAATGCTCGAATAAACTCGGCCGCAGCAGTATGTCTGCTTTACGTCAATCTTGTGGTACTGTAAATAGAGTCCTTGAATATTAAATGTAATGGTTTGGCTATTACTGAACTTAACTCCTTAAGAACTCTTGGATGTATGCAAAATTATATCAGCATTACTCTACAATACTAGCAATCACTAAAATAAATAGCCATTTTGAAGCTATTCATGTTGTGCTGTCAATCATTACCAGAAGTAGGGTTCCTCTTACTGCAGATCCTGTCTGTTTTGCTCATGTTGTATAAAAGATGATTAACTCTTCAGAGCAATTATCTCTATGTGTACCTGTAAAATTGGCCAAGCATACTACATCTCTGAACTTATATTAGACCTTCTCCTCTCTTCTTCCCTGATATCTTTCTTCCAACAGTGTCTACCAAGACTTCTCCTGGGCCAATCCCCACCTCTGGAACTTGTTAGCCAGAAAAATCAGACTCCCCTCACCTTACCAAATGTATACTCCCTATTTCTTCAAAGACTAATTCTCAAAGTTCTACGCTGTCTGCATTCACAGTATTCTCTTGTGTCCTCATTCTCCTTTTGCCTTAATAGATTGTAAACTCATTTGAGCAAGTACCCCCTGACCCACAGTATAGTGTAATCATGCATAAATTGATTTAATCTGTTTTTTTTTTTTTCAAACCTATTGTATCAGGTAAAAAAATATTCATTTTTTTCAGGTTTCAGAATTACTGTGACTCACTCAATTAAATATGAATTTAGATTGTGATTAATGTAAAAGATTATTCATATTCAGATAGACACATCCTTGGTCCTAGTATATTGTATTGTATGTCTTTATTTATATAGCGCCATTAATGTACATAGCGCTTCACAGCAGTAATACACGTGGTAATCAAATAAATAACAGATAATATAAATAACAGATCATGGGAATAAGTGCTTTAGACATTAAGGAAGAGGAGTCCCTGTCCCGAGGAGCTTACAGTCTAATTGGTAGGTAGGGAGAACATACAGAGACAGTAGGAGGGAATTCTGGTAAGTGCGTCTGCAGGGGGCCAAGCTTTATGTATCATGTGTTCAAAATATCCACAGTGCTATTCATATGCTTCTTTAAGCAAGTGTGTCTTAAGTTGGGTCTTAAAGGTGGATAGAGAGGGTGCTAGTCGGATACTGAGGGGAAGGGCATTCCAGAGGTGTGGGGCAGTCAGTGAAAAAGGTTTAAGGCGGGAGAGTGCTTTAGATACAAAGGGGGTAGAAAGAAGACATCCTTGAGAAGAACGCAAGAGTCTGGATGTGCATAACGATAAATTAGGGCTGAGATGTAAGGAGGGGCAGAAGAGTGTAAAGCTTTAAAAGTGAGGAGAAAAGGACTTCTGGTGACGTCAGGGAACATGGTCGGATAGCTGAGGAGCTCCCGTCACCCTCAAGAATAACTTGTTTGAACGAGCGATCTAAACCACGTAAAAACTCACCAAAAACGAACAGACAGCACAGTAAACGGAGAAGAAGATGCTGGCCCGACCAAAAGGGAACCAGGGCCCGGGAGTCACAAAGTATTTCACTCCCGCGCATCGCCCCATTGAACAATGCGGTGACTCCCAAGATGGCGCCGATGAAGTAGCCCACGTGGCCCACACAGATGCAGCCTTTGAATCAGGCTCATCAGAACTACTAGAAATGGGGCTGAATAAAAGCTACTTCGAAGCCCTGTTCCACAGAATGCATAAAGAACTGCGCAAAGAAATCCAGACAGATATGAATACAGCGCTGGAAGGCCTGAGGACAGAGATCCACGGGCTAGCAAAGCGCACAGACGTGCTGGAGCACAAAGTCTCCAATGTAATTGGTTCGCAACACAATACAGAGGACGAAGTAATAAGACTGGGCCAAGAAATCGCTGATTTGAGAGACGCCCTGGAGGAGCAAGAAGACAGAGACCGTAGACAAAATTTGAGATTCAGGAACATACCTGAGACGGTCTCTGCCGAGGTTCTTCAAACTTACCTCCGAAAGTTATTCCTGCAACTAGCCCCAGACCTGTCGGATCACGACCTCCAAATGGACAGGGCGCATAGGGCACTGGGCCCCAAACCCATGGATCCAGAGCGACGCAGGGATGTAATTGTAAAGCTCCACACATACTCAGCTAAAGAAAGGATCATGGCCGCAAGCAGGAGAGCTGGGGATACCCAGATTGAGAACATAACCCTCCAAATCTTTAGCGACTTATCCAGATCCACGCTAGAAAAAAGGAAGGGGATGAAGCCCCTTACGAACATTCTGCAAGAAAGGGGCATCACCTACTGTTCGGGTTTCCCCTTTAAGCTGATCGTCCAGAGGAATGGAAGGCACTTCACCATTTCCAGACCGGGGGACTCGCCAGCGTTCCTAAAAGCGCTGGGGCTGAGCCAGCATCACGACAGCAGAGCACCTGCCAAGCCCCCCACAAACAACGAGGAGACGGAGGTCCCCCACGCCTGGCACCCGAGGGACTATATACATGTGAGTGCACTGTTGTATAGCCTTGTAGTTTTATTGTATTAAATTGTTACGGTATCATACCATTGGCCATATTTCCTTACTTTCCGGTGTTGTGCTGGTGAGAGGCATTATCTGAGTGGAGGAGGCATCTCGCCTGGCAACTAAGCTGAGATCAGACAACGGGGAAAGAAGTCAAAGATACCTTTTGAGGCCCTTTTAATCTATTTTTAAGTAAGTAGCTGGCAACGGTGGGGGTGTTGATGTTTGACCAGAAGTACTGCGCAATGGTTGTTTTGTCTTCTATATTATCACAGATCTGATTCAACTACCTTTAAGGACCTCAAGTGTGATTGGATTTCGGATTCATTATCCTTATCATCAAGGACATTTGGACTTCATTTCTGTCAGGTTATATACCGGATAGTGCGCCAAGGACCTTTCTGTTCATTGTTTGTTCTGTTATTGTCTGTTTACTATTGTTGTACATTCCTTGTGGATAGGTTTGTGTATTCTCATCATTAGGCAGCCGCTTTCTCAGTCTAACAATTAGTCTGCAGGATTCATTTTGTATATTGTTGTTTCTTGCAAAGAGGATCTAACATTTAGAGCACTTATATATCACTAGTAGATTGTTAAGTTAGGTTAATAGGTTGAGCGCTTTAGTGTATGTTTTAGTCTAATTTTCATCACCAAGACTACTAGTCAGTTGCGCCAACGTATACTTGAACATGTAAATTCTATTAAGTATTCTGCCGAAACACCAGTAGCAAGACATGTTGCGCAA
The DNA here is from genome assembly GCA_036426205.1 of Ascaphus truei. Taxonomy (NCBI): domain Eukaryota; kingdom Metazoa; phylum Chordata; class Amphibia; order Anura; family Ascaphidae; genus Ascaphus; species Ascaphus truei. The sequence continues at coordinate 69,908 of WSYH01000705.1, forward strand.
TTTCATAACGGAGATATGGACAGCATTAAATTTATGGGCATTAATCATCTAAAGTGTCCTGCAAGAGGCGGTAATATCAATAAGATGCTGCTGAGAATTGAAGCCGAGTGGATCTATAGATTGAAGACTAAAAGCCCCTTCGGACTCAATGAAGGATTCACCTATTCTCCATTTATTTGATCTGTCTACTCTTGCCCGCCTTTTTCCTCATTACTTACCGTAATATGATAGTGTCCGTGTTACCCTACATCGTTGATACATACCTTTAATTCCCATTTGGGTCATCTATACTGAATTCTGATACAACCACACCACTTGGTTGGGCTATTCCCACCATGATATTGTTAAATATTATGTGATTTATTTGATTCATTTCATTTATAATTAGTGACTATATTGTCCGATTCATAGCCCATTTTTCATTTCTGTAATATGGGCTAAGTGCTAGGTATATTAAACCACATACACTATACTTAATGTTATACCTATTTACTTATGTGATTTGGTGTGTGTGAAATATACTGTAATAGTTCTCTTTTTATTCCACTATGTATATGGATATGGTTGCCTTTTTTGCTATAAAGTGAGGGGTAATACTGCCTCAACTATCCTTGCCTCCACCTCCTTTTGGTGCCAGGAGCAATAAATTGCATGCTGTACTTTAGTGCCTTGGATAGGCACTCACTGAAGATTTTCACTACCTGCTATACATGCTCTCATCAGTATGGATGCAAGGCAGGATTATATCAGCCTGCTTGTGCATGCTCTGTGTTCAGTGCGCTCAGTCTACCATCATTTATTTCTAATACCTCAGGCATGCGCAGTACTCTTGTTCTCCTGAGGGATTTTGTGGCTATCAGTCGGGTCATGCGCAATGGCAATTCAAGCCGAGGACGAGCATGCTCGGGGTTGGGAGATATTTACATCACCCCGCGCATGCGCAGTATCATTATTGCGACCGGATCGTGGAAATGCCGGGCACTGCATCACGCTTTGAATGCTGACTGTGGGTCTCCAGGCACGAATAGGGAGTAAAGCCACAATTTAAAGGTAAATAAAGATAGATTCAGGATATTCATTGGCAGTTACGCATGCGTTTTTCGCGCATGTGCAGAGGCGGCGTGCTGTTGGTATCCATGACAACCGCAGCGCTTAAATAGCGTCCGCTTTCCCCTAGCTGCAAAATTGTCCCTGAAGAAGCTCCATAGTAGGAGGGAAACGCGCGTTGGATGCGGGATCATGTCATCAGTCCCCGTTATGGGACTGTTTTAACATAGTGTTTTCCAGCAGCTCACCAGCGCATCCATATATATAAAAATAGTGTAGCAGCTAGGTTATGGCTTCACTCTGTTAGTGTTGCCAATTGGACACATATGCATGTAGTGATTAACCTTTGCTGCTGCTGCTTGTGGCAATACATTTAGTGTGCTAGTGTGTGATACTGTGGAGCCTCTGGGCTCACCTTTGCTGGTTGCATCCTATTCAGCCTCTAAGATTCCAGCATCAATTACTGACTGGATTATTTAGATTTATGGGAGCTGCATTTGGGTGCTTGTCTGTTAACAACCATTTAATCTATTTTTAATGTTTAGTATACCATCCTTTTCGGTAATATATGTTTTAAGTATTAAGTATTAAAAGTTATATTTTACACCTGGGTAGTGTGCATATAAGTGAATTTTCTTTTGGGATGCAAACACATTGCACCCCTTACTTTAATTGATTAACAAATGACCCCCTGAGTAACAAGATATAGGCAACCGTCATAAGAAACATGCATATGTTATGTGAAAAACACCAGATGATCTTGTTCCATTGTCAGCGGTCAGAAATAGAGGCGAAAAGAGGTTTCTAGCAAATGTCAATCCAGCTCACAAGGGTTACTAACTACAACAAACCAGATATGCATCCATCCCCTAAAGAAAATATCTACAAGATTCTATTCCAGTGGTACCTTACCCCGGCTAGACTGAGCCAGATCTTCCCCGGCACATCAGACTTGTGCTGGAGGGGATGTGGTCAAAAGGGCGACATGACCCATATTTGGTGGTCGTGTCCGGAGATTCAGAGGTTCTGGGTAAAGATCCAGATGTTGCTCTACGAGACAACGGGGATCCCTTTCCCCCTGGATCCACTGTCCCTGGTGCTGAGTAAACCGTTCGACGACCTAACCCCACCAATGAGTAGACTGGTCTCGGCAATTCTGACGGCGGCCAGGTGCTCAATAGCAGCAGCCTGGAAGCAGGTCAAAGCCCCGGCAAGAAACACGGTCATAAAACAAGTAGACGAGGTAATGTCAATTGAAAAGCTAACCGCCATGCTAAACAAAAAAATGCCGCAGTTCTGGAACACCTGGGACCCATGGATAGGCCCCTAAGGCTAGGTATAATGGGAGAATGTGAAAACGGGAATGAGGAGATGAGTCCAGAACCCAAAGGTGGGAGATCTAGACGAACCTCGGAGGACAACCCCCCCCCCCCCCCCCCCCCCCCCCCTCTTTCTATCCCCCCCCCCCCCCCCATGCCCACCCACCTCTCTACCCTTACCCCCAAATCTTAAAACAATATGTTGGCCAATACACACTCAGTTCAATCAAAGTTAAACAGTTATATGTTGTTAACAAAAATGTACCTATACGTGTATATGTCAATGCCAATAAAAAAGATTGATACAAAAAAAAGTGAGGAGAAGAATGGAGTGTGAGATGCGGGATTTGATTGGAAGCCAGGAGAGGGATTTCATGAGGGGAGATGCTGAGACAGTTCTCGGAAAGAGTAGAGTGATTCTGGCAGCAGCGTTTAGGATAAATTGTAGGTATAACAAGCAAAGCTACAGTAAATGTCCCAATTTGGTTTACCTTACTCACTGTTGGTGGGGAGACAATAAGTAAGGCTACATGTATGTTCCTTCTGTGTCTGTCATTTTTGAAGAATGTGCAACTTACTTATGAGTTTCTTTCCCTTCTGTCTGTGTCTTTTAAATTAGCCTGACAGCCTCATAAAGGGTACCAGTTCCCGGTAAGTGGTTGTTAGAGGCGCAACTGTCTGCTCCCCCTCTTCACAAACCATAGTTCCTTTGGAACATACTGTAGAGACTTTATATACTTAAAACATTGCAATAATGTGCACTCCGAAATATCGGCAAAAGGATGCACAGAAGCATATTTACTTTTAAAGTGCCTTTATATCTTTAAATCAATTCATCCTGTTTAATCATTTAGTTTACCCTTCTTATCATAGATCCCTAAATACAAGGGGATTACAAGGACTACACTTGATCAATTACTGTAAATTCATTTTAATTTAAGTAACTATAATAGAAGTAGCACTGTAAAAATTAATTAATTGCATAAGTGACACATGTTAAGTACTATAATTCTGAAAATCGATTTAAATAATTTGTATTCCTTAGGATATTAAATGATTTATTAGCCTTATATTTTTGTAGCTGAGTAATTCTTTGATTTCTAATTTTCACAAAAACTGGAAATTGGGAGATTTCAATTATTCTATCAACATTAATCTACAACACTAGCAATCACTAAAATAATTAGCTGTTTTGAAGCTATTCATGTTGTGCTGTCAATCATTAGCAGAAGTAGAGTTCCTCTTACTGCAGATTCAGAGTGTGATGCCCCAGTACCAAGGCCATCACACTCAGAGTTGTACCATAATGTTCCTGATGGATGAAAATAGTGGGGACCACATAATCAGTAATTATTTCTGTGTATTCGTCTTAATATCTCTGTAATCTTATCATCTGATACCAGTTAAGTAATATTTTTGGTTCATTTGTATTATATATATATATATATATATTTATATATATATATATATCACACAGAGTTGGTGCCGCAATCAAAACCATCCCCCATAAATCAAAATAAATCACTAGGCCAGATGTAGGGGTTAAATTTACCCTCTGGCGGTGCTAACAACCCAATATGATATACGAACACAAAAAGAAAAAAAGAGGGTTTGTTGAAAGCACACGAAAAATATGTGAAAGTACACAAAAATAATATGAAAATATACCTAAACACATACTAAATGAACACTGCTGAACCGAAGAATACACAATAAAAATGTAGGGACCCAAAATACTGTATGCAACATGCAAAATACATCGGTATGATAATGCAAATCCATGGAAATGCAATGGAGATTGGCCGATCAGCAAAACATGATAATACAAAGGACTGAAAAAAAACAATATCTACACAAACCCAAGTAAACACTGAAAAAAGAGGAACAATGAAAATATAATGACTGAATACCCTAGATGCTGTGTAGCCAGAAGGTGGCGGCTAAACCCTGGCAGTTATAATAAAGAGCCAGAGACAGAAAATAAATGTCTAAAATATGCAGAGGTGGGGTCCCCTCAAAGACTACAATGTAAACAAGGGAGAAAAACACGAGAAAATAACTCCCTAATGCCACAGCTAGGTGTAACTGATATAAGCTGTGGCAGACAAAAATGATAGTGTCCCAAAGGCTACCGTGGAGCAAGGAAATGTCCAGATACTTGCTATGATGCTGCACCACACATCCAGAGGAGAAAGGGAGTCCAAGACAGAGGTAAGTAAGATGTAATGCAAGCCCCCAGCATCCCGCTCACTGTTAGCATCAGGCAGCAATCATACAGCAGTCACAGAGACCGGACAAAACAGCATCAACAGTAAAGCTCCAAACAAGGAGATGGTCAGCACGGTGCAGCAGTGGGACACAGGAAGGTGAGTGGTATAGATACTCCAACGGCCATTTCGCCGTAAAGCTTCTTCCGGGAGCATAACTGTGTGGAGTCAGTGAGCACTATTTAAAGCACTCCAATTTAGCACCAAAAACTCCCCCTCGCATATCAGCCAATCGAAAAAACGATGAGTGCTGTGACATCATCTGTTGCTGGGCACGAGAGAAGTTTTTAAAAGGGCTGAAACTTAAAGAGACAAACATAAATATTCCTGCCTAAATAAACATGATCACAGCAGGAAAGATCTCAAAAAGAAACAGAGGGTTAAAATAGAACATAAAAAGCATATCAATGACAGAACAGAAAAGAGAGACATATCAACACATCAGATATGAAAATATAGTGACAGCGAATAAAAAAAAATAAGAAAAAACAGTTAAATATCTAAAAATATAACCAGCATAAAAGCAAAGACAAAAAGCATGAGGGCTAAAAAATGAAAAAGATTCAGAGAAACATAGCATAGCGAAGATAATCATTTAGCCCAGCTGGGATCATAGATCCCAGCTGAACTATCCACATGCATTCCTTCCTCAGAAGTGACACTTTCTTATTGCCACTTCTAATGCCCAAACTTCTCTTATCGATGGCAAATGCCACTAACAAAGACGGGTCAGAGCCATGCACATCCCGGAAATGTCTAGCGACACTAGAGATCTTTTAAAATGCTGCCAGATCTTTAATCGCATTTTTAATATTGCGGGTGTGTTCTAAGACCCTGACCCGAAATTCCCTAGTGATCATACCAATGTAGATGAGCCCACAAGGGCAGCTTAAATAGTAAATTATGTTTTTAGATTTACAGTGGAGAAACTGAAGAATTTTATATTCACGTGTGCCGGTAGAGTTGTTAAATATACACGTTTGCTTCATGTACCTACAGGCCGAGCAGTAGCCACATTTGTAATAGCCTTTAAGGCTAGTTTGGCTGAGGAAGGTAGCAGCAGGGGAGATGGTATAATGACTCTTAACCAGCATGTCTCTAAGATTGGGGGCTCTCCTACTGGTAAGACTGACCTTGACCCCTAGTACAGTCCGCAAATCTTGATCTTCAAGCAAAATACCCCAATATTGCTGGAGAATTTTCCTAAGACTGTTCCATTTACAGTTATAAGTACCAATGAAGCGGATTTTCTTTTCAGTGGTTAATTTAGATTTCGGTACTAGAAGTGATGTTCTTTCTAATTGCTGGCTATTTTTATGCCCACGTTTAATGGCAGCCTCACTATAGCCCTAGCCCTAATTCTATTACTCATATCACATATCTGTGCATTGAAGATACCCAATGAAGAACAGTTCCGGCGAAGCCGAATAAATTCACCATTGGGTATCCCCCTAATCTGATGCAGAGGATGGAAGCTGTTTGCATGTATAATAGTATCAGTCGACATCTCTTTCCGATAAATATCTGTCAGGAGACGTCCATCACAACCAACCGTGATACTCAGGTCTAAATACTTAACATTGGTTTGGCTAAATTGAAAAGTGAGCTTGATATGAATACTGTTGTGGTTGAGAACATCAATGAACTGTTTAAGCAGAGAAGCTGTGCCCTGCCACAGTATAAAAATGTCATCGATGTATCTTAACCACAACAGCACATGCGAAGTAAATACACAATTAGCCTCTGAGAAGACTTCCTCACGCTCCCACCACCCCAGGGACAAGTTCGCATAGGAGGGTGCACATGTGGCGCCCATAGCCGTTCCCCTGACCTGTAAAAAATAAGAGTTCTTAAATACAAAATAATTATGTCTCAAAACAAAATCCAAAAATTGCATTGAAGTACTGATTAGATTAACACTCAGGTTTTGCATGGACAAAAAGAATTTAGAGGCATGGATACAATCCTCATGGCGGATATATGTGTACAATATTTCTACATCACATGTGACAAGAAATGTTTCCTCATCAATGATAATATTATCCAGCCGTGATAAAATGTCCATGCTATCACTGAGGTACGATGGTAAGGTTTCAACTGATAAATGAAGAAAAGCGTCAAGGAAACGGCTTATGGGCTCACATAGCCCCCCTATGCCTGAAACAATAGGACGTCCTGGGGGGTGGGAGAGGTTCTTGTGAATCTTCGGCAGAAGATATAGAGTTGGTATAACAGGACACTTGGTAATCAAACCATCATGATGACGCCAGGTAATAGTGCCCTGTGCCAAAGCCTCATGTATCATAACATCAAGCTCACCCTTAAACCTCACAGTGGGATCCCCTGGAAGTTCCCTATAACACTGAGCACCACGTAATTGTTTAGATACTTCTGCTTCATACAAAAGTCTGGGCCATAAGACAATATTGTCTCCTTTATCAGAGGGCTTGATCACAATATCTTTCAAAGATTTGAGCTCATTAATGGCTTCCCATTCTAACTTGGAGATATTACTAGTACCTAATGCATCAGAAAAATTCTTAATCGCATTGATTACCATGTTCGAGAACACCTCCACCTGGGAACAGACTTGCATGGGAGGACAGAAAGTTGATCTTGGTCTCACATGAGCCACGGGTCCAAGTTCATTGGATATAACTGTTACTGCCGCCTGATTAGATAAGGATACCGGCACAGGCATCTGTTCAGCTGCATCTGAATCCAAATATTCTTCTTCAGTGGTTGCCTTCAAAAAGTGTTTATGTTTTGCATTCAAAAGTGTCACAGTGGTGCGTTGAAGCAAATGACAGCTGTAACACTGAAACTTGTGTGGGGGTTTGTACAGTATCAGATAGATTTACAATTGTGAGGGGGTTTACTTCCGGTTTTTCTATTTTCCCCTCTGATACTTGTACCCAAACTGGCCCCTGTCTCTTAGCCATCTTTCTCCCCCTTCTGGTCTTCCTCCCCCTGCACCTTGTACTGACCCATTGGATAAAAAAGAGGATCCAGAAGTTTCAGAGCATGGGCCCACTTTTGTTACATCACAGTCAGAGGAGTCCATATCAGATGTTGTAACTCCTGATGAAACTGAAGTGCCCTCATTGGTTTTCTTACGTCTAAACATACGAGGTTTGGAATGACCCCATTTATAAACTTTGCCCAAATTATAATCAGATAAATCACGATCAAATTTGTTATTTTTAATGACCTTAATCTCTGTTTCATATTTCTCAAGGTCTGCCTCAATTTTGTCAAAAATATTCTTATCCATTGTTTCCATTTCTTTAGGTAAGGTGTCAATCAATATCGTAGTTGCACCCAAAGTAGCCTCATCATTGGCAATCAATGTATTAATAAGCTCAAAGAGCACAGATTAAGAGCATTTTCCCAGCATTCCTTCAGCGCAGGATCGGTGAAGGCAAATGATGGAAAGGTCTGTAACATTAGTCCTCTCGGAATCATTTTAAATTCTAGATAATTAGAGAGGGCTGTTTTGTTCCACCATACTCTGAGTCTTTTGCTCATGAGTGATGTTAATTCCTTCACCTGATCCTGATCTGGAACAACGCTGGGGTGCTGTGTGAGGTTCAGAATTTCGTCATTAATAGTAAATATCAATGCAGCATTTGCAAGGTGCTTTTGGTGCTAAATTGGAGTGCTTTAAATAGTGCTCACTGACTCCACACAGTTATGCTCCTGGAAGAAGCCTTACGGCGAAACAGCTGTTGGAGTATCTATACCACTCACCTTCCTGTGTCCCACTGCTGCACCGTGCTGACCATCTACTTGTTTGGAGCTTTACTGTTGATGCTGTTTTGTCCGGTCTCTGTGACCGCTGTGTGATTGCTGCCTGATGCTAACAGTGAGCGGGATGCTGGGGGCTTGCATTGCCTCTTACTTACCTCTGTCTTGGACTCCCCTTCTCCTCTGGATGTCTTGTGCAGCGTCATAGCAAGTATCGGGACATTTCCTTGCTCCACGGTAGCCTTTGGGACACTATCATTTTTGTCTGCCACAGCTTATATCATTTACACCTAGCTGTGACATTAGGGAGTTATTTTCTCATGTTTTTCTCCCTTGTTTTCTCTGCTGACTCATTGTTTACATTGTAGTCTTTGAGGGGACCCCACTTCTGCATATTTTAGACATTTATTTTCTGTCTATCTCTGGCTCTTTATTATAACTGAAGTGTAGACATCATCAAGAAGCGCAAATCATGTGAAATACAAAAGAAAACAACAAACTGATGGTGCAGTATTGTGTGAATTCGGTGGAATAAATGGCACAGTTATATGTTCAGAATACTCACAAACATGTGAGGTAAGTGGGCATGTAAAGGTATCTTTGTCCCGTGGGATGCAGCCAGGTATTCAGATAGGCACCATGCTTATGATTAGGTACACTTTTACCAGGGGCCCTTAGGAATAAAAGGAACCGGACATAGTGCAGACTGTACACAGAAGTTTATAAAAGCAAGTAAAATCCAATCAACTCACATGATAATGGAAATAAACAAGCGTATAGATCACAGTGTGGATCTCTGCAGACCGGATGAGTGGTGTCTCGACTGTTCCTCTGTTCTGGTATGCGTGTCACCACAGCACTCACCAGGTAAAGTCCAAATAAACTGTATTCAGAGTGTTTCAGAGTGTTTCACACAAATTCTAACGTTTCGTTCCTCTTCAAGAAATCTTTCTCAAGGGGGTGTGCTAGTATATATATAAATATATACAGTGTTCGACAATCCTATACATTTACGAGCCCTGGTGTCCCGCGATGTGGGGGACGGCGGCAGGGGGTTCCGGCGGACCCGGAGAGGAGAGGGGGAAGCCGCGATCGGCGGGCCTCTCCTCCGCTGCTTCGGCGCGCGCCCGGCACCCTCCGGCGCGCGCCAGGTAACTGCTGCGGCCAAGAACGGGCAAATGCTCGAATAAACTCGGCCGCAGCAGTATATAGACATAGATAACAGTCTTATAAGAAAAGTCTTATCTGTCTCTTGTAGGGGAAGGCTTCTTTGTTCCCCTGGTGTCCACAGCTTTGTGCGATAAGGCAATATCAGGATCCAGGTTTAGAAGTACTTTCCCCTGTGTCTTGCTGGCAGTGTGCAGTCTCTTTTGGCAGGCCCAAGATGTCGGTGTTCCCTCTGCCAGTCTCATCTGTGAGACTCAGGAACCTCTCCTCTGTCTGTCTTCTTGTTCAGCTCACATGTGTGCTCAGGAGTCTTTCCTGTCTCAGGAGGAGCCTTTTCTCTAACAAACCTCCAATCAGCCAGGTGCTGGTCAATTAACCAGCACTCTGGTGGATTAGAGGCAAGTTTTCTGAACAGGGATAAATCCCCTGTTTGTGGGAAGCTCGGGCTTGCCACGGCCAAAGCCCATCCTTCCACTTTCATTCGAGATATCTCAGTGACTTGAATGAGAGTGGATGGAGGAGAACCCTCAGTCCTGCTGGGATTAGAGCCCTTCCTCCAGTTTAGTAGTGTCTCCTCCAGAAGGTGCTTGAGATCAGCAGTCCCCAGTCGCTCAAGGAGAACTTTTTCCAAGTACAGTCTTTCTACTGACCACGTGGTCATGAGCTTTCCCCTGTGTCGGGCGCTCCTCTTTTTGTAGGCAGACTGTATGGTGACAGTCGCAGAGCATTTATGCAAATCGCTTTCTCTCGCCATCTTTCCCATGTGCTCCACTTTAGCACCAAATGTCCACTTCATGGTATCACAAGAGCGCCCAAGAACAGCCACCTGAGCCCTCAGTTCTTGAAGCTGTCTTCCTGCACTTTTCCCATTCAATGTAGTTGCCAGTTCAGCTTCTTTGGGATTGAGTTGCGATTCCAGCTCCATTTCCAGAGAACGTCCTATCTTTTCAGCTTCCTCAGCTAAGGATTCTTCTGGCTTTGATTCTGCACTCCTACCTCTGTTTGTTGCCTGTTGGGCAGCTGCAGGTTTGGCTAGTGCTCTCACGGTACCCTTGTCCTCACGGGCATTAGTTACTGTTGGATACCGATGCTTGGGCAGAGCCAATACCTATTCCTGTAATGGAGGAATCTGTAAGTTACTGGTCTGCAGAGTCTCACTCTGTTTCTTGAGTGTACCCTGCCATTCTCCTTTCAGGGTCTTTATTTCTTCCCTGTGCTTTCTCTGAGCTTGCTTCCACCTATCATTCATTATTTTGTGGAGCACTGGGAGCTTCTTCGCTTAGGCCACAGATACTCGTCTCAGTTTCTGGACCTTTATGCGCTCCCTCTTGTACCGAATCACCTAGCCTCTAAGTTTAGCCTCCAGCGATGCTGGTGATGGTCAGGGTAGCCTTCAGTTTATCCTGCTACTTTTCGAGGACACACTGGGTAATCAGACGTTCCTGCAGCACTTGTATTTCCATAGCAGCCTGCAGATTTTCTTCCTGCAGAGTTCGCTGCTTCTCCTCGACATTCTGGAGGTGTGTACGCAGACCTTGCAGTTCGTTCTGCAGTCGGTGCTCTGCTTCAAACTTTTCATCTTCCAACTGTTTCTTTAATTTTTCAAGCTCATGCAGCTTTTCATTCTTTCCATTGACGTGGTCTTCTTTTTGTCACATTGACGTGGTCTGTCAACTCCGAATTTTCTTTTTTTAATCCTAAATTTTCTCTCTTTTCAGTCTCTGTATTATTCAGGGCCTCCTTGCAGTCCACCTTCCATTTTTGCACATCTGCTTGGAGACGGGCTGTCTCCTGGCGTGAGACTTCCATCTCCAGGTTTAGGGTCTGAAGCTCCTTCTGAAAGACTTTGAGATCTAAGTTAAGATGGAGGATAGTTTTCTTTGAAATGTCCGGCTCCTCAGTGAGACTGTGAAGTTCCTTTCTGGAGACTTCCAGTTCTATGCAGCAGCTGTTGATCTCATGATGTGAGGCATCCAGTGCTCTGCGGAGTGTATGAACCTCCTTCTGAGATACGTCCACCTCTGTACGGACACTGTTTACCTCCTGTTGTGAGGCATTGAGCTCTACGCGAAGAGTGTGAACCTCTTGCTGAAAGACTGTAATCTCCTTCAGTGCCTCCTCATACTTCTGCTTCAGCTTAGCCATCATTTTATCAGATTGGCTCTGCTTTTCCACTATGGTGGCATTAGTGTTTGCCGCATCTAGCTCAGTCTTGAGATCGTCCAATTCTGTCCTGGCTAAGGAGTGAGCACATTCTTCTGTAGCTCCACATTATTTGCGTAATCATCTTTCTTCAGTTTCCATTGTTCCCGGAGCAGATCACAGTCACGCCTGGCAACCTTCAGGGCATCCCCAGGGCTGGTCTAGGGATCGTCACTCACTGGTTCCGGCTCTGCTTCCCTGGTATGGTTGGTTGAGGGTTTCTCACTATTAGCACTGGAGAGACACTTCTTTGGGGTACACGACTTCTGCCTTGGGCCCTCTGGATATTCGGTCATCCGCGGGATGACTTCTCCATTTTCTCTAGGCTGCCTGGCATTTCGGACCCCCTTTTTCTCCGCGGGATCTGCAGATGTGTCTGTTCCTTCCACGGTAAGTGAAGAACCGCTTTTCTTTTTCCACCTTTTTGTTTTGGATGACTCCGTCCCATCAGGAATACTGGGATCTCCTTCTTTATTTGATACTTCAGCAGCTTCATTGTATACATCAGGATTTTCTTGCAGTTGCGTTAGCTGACAGAAATATTTGGTGATCTGCTGCTCACTCTCATCGTCTGAATAAGGCCTGAAGGGACACTGCTCCGTGTGGTGGGGTTCTTTACACCAGGAACAAATTTTCTTCCCTATTTTTGCAGACTCTGTATTTGACTTCAGCTGGGCGGCTATTTTAAATTCCCAGGTTTTTTTTGTTTTGTTTTTCTCCACAGGTGTATTCTTCACCTTGACATATTGGGACTCTATTTCTTTAAATACAATGCTTGCTAGCTGCCTGTTCCCTTGCTTCAGCAAAGGCATTTGCTTTACACCATTTACTTGCTATGTGCAATCCCTCCGCTTCAGCAACAGAATTTGGTTTTCTGCTTGAGTTCAGTAATTTTCAGTCTCATCTTTGGGTAATATGGCATTCACTCTTCACACTTTGGGTGCATGTTGTACTCCCAAGATACATACAGACTTTACTTGCAGAAAAAATATTCTCTTTTTTTTCCCACTTTCTTTCACTCCGGGCAGGGCAACTTAACACTCAGCAATTGACTTTGGGTTACCCTTTACACAGTTCAGCAATCCCTTTTTACCCGGCGGGGCAATTTTACACACAGCACTTGCTTGCTGAAAATTCCCCTGCTTCAGCAAAACATTTTATTTTTTTAAGAAAATAATAAACAAAGCCTAGCTCCTATAATTGGAGCGCTTACTCACTTCTTGAACCCTGACTACGGCTGGAAGGCAAAGCCCCTATTTCAACAACCATATTACACATTGTGTTAGGCAAGTAAGGTTTACCTGCTTCAGCACAGTCTCTCTCTCTCTCCTCTTGGAATCGGGGAAAAGAGTCCATTCGTGGTTTTGTGGCTTTGTTCAGTGCAGGGTAGATTTCCTGCCTGGATGTGTATCCCTTTAATTCTGATCTCTGCTGCAGGTGAATCTTTGTTTATGTTGCTCAGACTGTTTGTAGGCAAAACAATTTTTTTACAGGCAATCTCCGCCGGAGGGCCCTTTTTAAAAAAAAAAAAATTTAAGGAAAATTATTTTTATTAATGTACTCAAATGCTTACATACAGAGGCGGCACACTTTATCCCGGCTTGCTCGTTTCTTTCCCTCGGCGTGCCGCGCGTCATCGATGCCCTGGTGTCCCGCGATGTGGGGGATTGCGGTGGGGGGCTCCAGGGGACCCGGCAGACCCGGAGAGGGGAGGGGGAAGCCCTGATCGGAGGACCGATCCTCCGAGGCTCCGGCGCGCGCCCGGGACACCTCGGCGCGCCCCCGGTTTCTGTCGCGGCCGAGACCGGGCAAAGGTAAGAATAAACTCGGCCGCGACAGTATATACAGCAGCATATATACTTGTGAAATGGTCTATTTCACATATTCTTACATTGATGTAATTATAATTAAGTATATGATTCTGCAGGTTACAGATATCGGTTAATTAAACATGTCATACTTTGAAACATTTTTATTAGGAAATAGGCAAGATTACAGGCATATATCACATCACAACATCCTAATACACAGTGGTTTTTCATTTTTCCGTTTCAAAGGGTGGGGGGAGGGTACCGCCAAGAGAGGCGTGACCTCTGGGTCACGGGGTGACCTGGGGATCGAGAGGTGTGAAAAAGAGGGGGGGGAGGTGGGGTTGCCTCCCCCACGGTGTTGACCCATCCTTACTACACGTCACAGTCCTATCGACCGCGGGTCCTGAGTGTGGGCCCTTCTGGGGATCAGTGACCCATCCAGGGTTCCCATACCTTGTAGTGACTCTCAGTCTTACGCTTGAAGAAAGCTGTTAGCCGCTCCATAAGCATCACGTCATCTACTCTTCTCTTAACCGCCTGAATGGAGGGGGGTGAGATCTTTTTCCAGGAGAACGCCACAGCGCACCTTGCCACTGTGAGGATAAAGGAGATTAATTGCCCCACTGGGCGGTCAATTTCCTCTATTGGCCTGCCCAGGAGGAAGGTCAGTGGGTCAGGAGATAATGTGATGCCAGTTACCTCTTGGATTAGAGTTTGGATTGTAAGCCAAAAGTTCTGGATTTTTGGGCATGACCACCAAATGTGGGCCATGTCGCCTCTCTGCCCACAGCCTCTCCAGCATAGATCTGAGGCCAGGGGGTAGATTTGCTTCAATCTGACTGGAGTAAGATACCAGTGGAACATGATTTTGTAAATATTCTCTTTCGTTGTGGTACAAATGGAAGTTCCTTAAGCCGCGTCCCATATGTCCTCCCAGTCTTCTCTGTCTATGTCTATGTTTAATTCTGCCCACTTGGACATGTAGTCGTGAGTGGAGGGGCCTGCTGTTATCTCCATGCCAGCATATATTTTGGAGATCAAGGCTGTTTGATGCTGTTTTATGCGTGCTCGTTTGGCACAGCCTCTAAAGTTTGTAAGGGGAGGAAACTCAAATTGTGGGGACATTTTTTGGAGGAAATGTCTAATTTGGAGATATTTAAATGGGCTCAGTTCTAGGGCCTCGTGCTTTGCGTGCAATTCTTGAAAGTTCAGCAGCCTTTCACCGCTCAACAGGTCGGCAATCACCCTGATCCCCCTCAGTCTGAAGTGATCAAATTGTTTGAGTTCACATCCCGGGTGGAAGTTAGGGTTATTGTGGATCGGTGTAAGCAGTGAGCCTGGAGATGTTAGTTTAAACTTTGTTTTGCATTTCCGCCAAACTTCCCAGGTGTGTCTCACAGCACCTAGGTCAAATCTGCGGAGGGGTCTATCTCCTTTGTCTGTGCACCAAAGGTGGGTCTGCAGAGAAGCCGTCTTTACGTAGTGGGATTCAATATCTAGCCAGCAGTAGAGGCCCGGGTCTGCGTTCCACACTACGGCTTGCCTCAATTGGGCTGCTAAATAATATTTTGAGATATTTGGGACCCCTAGGCCCCCACTTCCTCTTGACGCCAATAGGACCGACCTGGCGACCCTGGGTCTTTTGCCCTTCCAAATAAAATTAAACATTTTGTTTTGAATGTTTTTAAGCTCAGAGCCAGGAACATGGATTGGGAGTGTCTGGAAGAAGTATAACAATCTGGGGAGTATGTTCATTTTTACCGAGATCATCCTCCCGAACCATGAGATCTGGTAACTTCCCATTTATCCAGATCTTTTTTAATTTTCCCGAACAAGGCCGGATAATTATATTTGTATAGTGATTGGTAGTTACCTGATACATTCACTCCCAGGTATTTAATGTAGGAGGAACTCCACCTGTAGTTGAAATTTAAGTTCAATAGATTGACTTCCGGCTGTGGTACGTTTAAATGTAGGGCTTCTGATTTGTCATTGTTCATTTTGTAGTCCGAGATTTTGCCAAACTCCACCAATTCTTTATGTAAGTTGGGAAGGGTCGTTTGGGGGAGGGTTAGGGCTAATATTATATCATCGGCAAAAAGTGAGATTTTATCATTTGTTTCGCCAAATGGTACGCCCTGGATGTTTACGCTCTCACGTATTTTGGCTGCCAGCGGCTCGATCGTCAGGGCGAAGAGGAGAGGGGATAAAGGGCATCCCTGCCTTGTACCATTCTTTATTAAAAACCTCTGTGCTGTGCCTCCCGGGAGTTTAATTGC
The DNA here is from genome assembly GCA_036426205.1 of Ascaphus truei. Lineage (NCBI taxonomy): Eukaryota > Metazoa > Chordata > Amphibia > Anura > Ascaphidae > Ascaphus > Ascaphus truei. Next base: position 85,747 of record WSYH01000705.1, read on the forward strand.
TGCTGATGGGTTTTGGTACAGTGCTCGGACCCCCTCTAGGAATGAGTCTTTGAAGCCGAATTTCTGCATGGTTTTATCTAGGAATAGCCAATTAATTCTATCAAACGCCTTCTCTGCATCTAAGCTCAGTATAACCGCCTTGGTATTTGTTTGATTAATATGGTCTATTATGTTTATGATTTTGCGGGTGTTGTCCGAGGCCTGTCGGCCCGAGACAAACCCCACTTGGTCGTTATGGATAAGTCTGGGTAGGATGGGGTTTAAACTGTTGGCTAATATTTTGCTGTATAGCTTGAGGTCGTTGTTCAACAATGATATGGGGCGGTAGCTCCCACGCTGCATTGGGTCTCTGCCCTCTTTATGGATTATTGCCAGATTGGCTAAGGACATTGAAGCTGGTATGGGGTCACCCTCCATAAAGGAGTTGAACAGGTCTAGTAAGTGAGGTGATAGGGACAGGAGAAATCTCTTATAGTAGGAATTTGTAGTTGGTGTAATACAATAAATACTGTCCCCTAATAAAAAAAAACACTCAGACAAGGTGTTGCAGGGTACATGCAACCACACACACGGGTTCTCTTGATAAGGCTTATTTATTGAGCCTTAAAAAATACAGCACACAAAAACAAAACAGCTTCTTTTCAGCATACAAAAAAACGAAACAGCTTCTCTAAAGCATGCAGGACACAGACAGTTCATCGACAACAACTACGTTGGTAGGCAAAATAATTTTTTCCCCGTGGTTCGTTATGGTAATTTGCAAATATATTGTTATCTTGTTTTGGTTCTTACCAACCTATTGTACCTCTTTGGTGTTTCATACTCTGTGTCACATAGTGATTGTCATACGATCTGTGTTGGGTCGTTTTAGGGTTTTTATCTTTTTGCTAATTATCCATTTTTTTCTATTTTTCATTATTCAGTTTGAGTGCACCCTCTTGACCCTACTTTTCTTTTTCTTAGTTTTATATTATATATATATAATATATACACTGGCGCACCACTTTATTCAGTGTGGCAGTACCGAAGCCAGAGATTCCCGCTTGCAGTGGCACCCTCGGCGTGCCGGGCTCTCCGTGCGCGGTCACCGTCCATCGGTCCTGCGCCCCTTGCACGCACGTCCAGGGCTCCCCGGGAGCCCGGTGTCCCGCGATGTGGGGGACGGCGGCAGGGGGTTCCGGCGGACCCGAGAGGAGAGGGGAAGCCGCATCGGCGGGCCTCTCCTCCGCTGCTTCGGGGCCGCCCGCGGCCACCCCCGGCGCGCGCCAGGTAACTGCTGCGGCCAAGAACGGGCAATGCTCGTAATAACTCGGCCGCAGCGTATATAGACATAGATAACAGTCTTATAAGAAAAGTCTTATCTGTCTCTGTAGGGGAAGGCTTCTTTGTTCCCCTGGTGTCCACAGCTTTGTGCGATAAGGCAATATCAGGATCCGGTTTAGAAGTACTTTCCCCTGGTCTTGCTGGCAGTGTGCAGTCTCTTTTGCAGGCCCAGATGTCGGTGTTCCCTCTGCCAGTCTCATCTGTGAACTCAGGAACCTCTCCTCTGTCTGTCTTCTTGTTCAGCTCACATGTGTGCTCAGGAGTCTTTCCTGTCTCAGAGGAGCCTTTTCTCTAACAAACCTCCAATCAGCCAGTGCGGGTCAATTAACCAGCACTCTGGTGGATTAGAGGCATTTTCTGAACAGGATAAATCCCCTGTTGTGGGAAGCTCGGGCTTGCCACGGCCAAAGCCACTCCTTCCACTTTCATTCGAGATATCTCAGTGACTGAATGAAGAGTGGATGGAGGAGAACCCTCAGTCCTGCTGGGATTAGAGCCCTTCCTCCAGTTTAGTAGTGTCTCCTCCAGAAGGTGCTTGAGATCAGCAGTCCCCATCGCTCAAGGAGAACTTTTTCCAAGTACAGTCTTTCTACTGACCACGTGGTCATGAGCTTTCCCCTGTGTCGGGCGCTCCTTTTTTGTAGGCAGACTGTAGTGGTGCAGTCGCAACATTTATGCAAATCGCTTTCTCTCCCATCTTTCCCATGTGCTCCACTTAGCACCAAATGTCCACTTCATGGTATCACAAGAGCGCCCAAGAACACCCACCTGAGCCCTCAGTTCTTGAAGCGGTCTTCCTGCACTTTCCCATTCATGTAGTTGCCAGTTCAGCTTCTTTGGGATTGAGTTCGATTCCAGCCCATTCCAGAGAACGTCCTATCTTTTCAGCTTCCTCCTAATTTTCTTGGCTTGATTCTGCACTCCTACCTCTGTTGTTTGCCTGTTGGGCAGCTCAGGTTTGGCTAGTGCTCTCACGGTACCCTTGTCTCACGGGCATTAGTTACTGTTGGATACCGATGCTGGGCAGAGCCAATCCTATTCCTGTAATGGAGGAATCTGTAAGTTCTGGTCTCAGAGTCTCACTCTGTTTCTTGAGTGTACCCTGCCATTCTCCTTTCAGGGTCTTTATTTCTTCCCTGTGCTTTCTCTGAGCTTGCTTCACACTATCATTCATTATTTTGTGGAGCACTGGGAGCTTCTTCGCTTAGGCCACAGATACTCGTCTCTTTTCTGGACCTTTATGCGCTCCCTCTTGTACCGAATCACCTAGCCTCTAAGTTTAGCCTCCACGATGCTGGTGATGGTCAGGTAGCCTTCAGTTTATCCTGCTACTTTTCGAGGACACACTGGGTAATCAGACTTCCTGCAGCACTTGTATTTCCATAGCAGCCTCAGATTTTCTTCCTGCAGATTCGCTGCTTCTCCTCGACATCTGGAGGTGTGTACGCAGACCTTGCAGTCGTTCTGCAGTCGGTGCTCTGCTTCAAACTTTTCATCTTCCAACTGTTTCTTAATTTTTCAAGCTCATGCAGCTTTTCATTCTTTCCATTGACGTGGTCTTCTTTTTGTCACATTGACGTGGTCTGTCAACTCCGATTTTCTTTTTTTAATCCTAAATTTTCTCTCTTTTCAGTCTCTGTATTATTCAGGGCCTCCTTGCAGTCCACTTCCATTTTTGCACATCTGCTTGAGACGGGCTGTCTCCTGGCGTGAGACTTCCATCTCCAGGTTTAGGGTCTGAAGCTCCTTCTGAAAGACTTTGAATCTAAGTTAAGATGAGGATAGTTTTTCTTTGAAATGTCCGGCTCCTCATGGAACTGTGAAGTTCCTTTCTGGAGACTTCCAGTTCTATGCAGCAGCTGTTGATCTCATGATGTGAGGCTTCCAGTGCTCTGCGGAGTGTAGAACCTCCTTCTGAGATACGTTCCACCTCTGTACGGACACGTTTACCTCCTGTTGTGAGGCATTGAGCTCACGCGAAGAGTGTGACCCTCTTGCTAAAGACTGTAATCTCCTTCAGTGCCTCCTCATACTTCTGCTCAGCTTAGCCATCATTTACAGATTGGCTCTGCTTTTCCACTATGTGGCATTAGGTTTGCCGCATCTAGCTCAGTCTTGAGATCGTCCAATTCTGTCCTGGCTAGGAGTGAGTGAGCACATTCTTCTGTAGCTCCACATTTTTGCGTAATCATCTTTCTTCAGTTTCCATTGTTCCCGGAGCAGATCACAGTCACGCCTGGCAACCTTCAGGGCATCCCCAGGGCTGGTCTAGGGATCGTCACTCACTGGTTCCGGCTCTCTTCCCTGGTATGGTTGGTTGAGGTTTCTCACTATTAGCACGTGAGAGACACTTCTTTGGGGTACACGACTTCTGCCTTGGGCCCTCTGGATATTCGGTCATCCGCGGGATGACTTCTCCATTTTCTCTAGGCTGCCTGGCATTTCGGACCCCCTTTTTTCTCCGCGGGATCTGCAGATGTGTCTGTTCCTTCCACGTAGTGAAGAACGCTTTTCTTTTCCACCTTTTTGTTTTGGATACTCCGTCCCATCGAGATACTGGGATCTCCTTCTTTATTTGATACTTCAGCAGCTTCATTGTATACATCAGGTTCTTGCGTGTTGCGTTAGCTGACAGAAATATTTGGTATCTGCTGCTCACTCTCATCGTCTGAATAAGGCCTGAAGGGACACTGCTCCGTGTGGGGGGGTTTTACACCAGGAACAAATTTTCTTCCCTATTTTTGCAGACTCTGTATTTGACTTCAGCTGGGCGGCTATTTAAAATTCCCAGGTTTTTTTTGTTTTGTTTTTCTCCACAGGTGTATTCTTCACCTTGACATATTGGGACCTATTTCTTTAAATACAATGCTTGCTAGCTGCCTGTTCCCTTGCTCAGCAAAGGCATTTGCTTTACACCATTTACTGCTATGTGCAATCCCTCCGCTTCAGCAACAGAATTTGGTTTTCTGCTTGAGTTCAGTTTTCAGTCTCATCTTTGGGTAATATGGCATTCACCTTCACACTTTGGGTGCATGTTTTATCCCCATACATACAGACTTTACTTGCGAGAAAATATTCTCTTTTTTTCCCACTTTCTTTCACTCCGCAGGCAACTTAACACTCGACATTGACTTTGGGTTACCCTTTACACAGTTCAGCATCCCTTTTTACCCGGCGGGCAATTTTACACACAGCACTTCTTGCTGAAAATTCCCCTGCTTCAGCAAAACATTTTATTTTTTTAAAAATAATAAACAAAGCCTAGCTCCATAATTGGAGCGCTTACTCTCTTGAACCTGACTACGGCTGGAAGGCAAAGCCCCTATTTCAACAACCATATACACATTGTGTTAGGCAAGTAAGGTTTACCTGCTTCAGCACAGTCTCTCTCTCTCTCCTCTTGAATCGGGAAAGATCCATTCGTGTTTTTGTGCTTTGTTCAGTGCAGGGTAGATTTCCTGCCTGGATGTGTATCCCTTTAATTCTGATCTCTGCTGCAGGTGAATCTTGTTTATGTTGCTCAGACTGTTTGTAGGCAAACAATTTTTTTACAGCAATCTCCGCCGGAGGCCTTTTTAAAAAAAAAAAATTTAAGGAAAATTATTTTTATTAATGTACTCAAATGCTTACATACAGAGGCGGCACACTTTATCCCGGCTTGCTCGTTTCTTTCCCTCGGCGTGCCGCGCGTCATCGATGCCCTGGTGTCCCCATGTGGGGGATTGCGGTGGGGGGCTCCAGGGGACCCGGCAGACCCGGAGAGGGGAGGGGGAAGCCCTGATCGGAGGACCGATCCTCCGAGGCTCCGCGCGCCGCCGGGACACCTCGGCGCGCCCCCGGTTTCTGTTCGGGGCCGAGACCGGCAAAGGTAAGAATACTCGCCGCGACGTATATCAGCAGCATATATAACTTGTGAAATGGTCTATTTCACATATTCTTACATTGATGTAATTATAATTAAGTATATGATTCTGCAGGTTACAGATATCGGTTAATTAAACATGTCATACTTTGAAACTTTTTATTAGGAAATAGGCAAGATTACAGGCATATATCCATCACAACATCCTTAATACTGGTTTTTCATTTTTCCGTTTCAAAGGGTGGGGGAGGGTACCGCCAAGAGAGGCGTGACCTCTGGTCACGGGGTGACCTGGGATCGAGAGGTGTGAAAAAGAGGGGGGGGAGTGGGGTGCCTCCCCCACGGTGTTGACCCATCCTTACTACACGTCAACGTCCTATCGACCGCGGTCCTGATGTGGCCCTTCTGGGGATCAGTGACCCATCCAGGGTTCCCATACCTTGTAGTGACTCTCAGTCTTACGCTTGAAGAAAGCTGTTAGCCGCTCCATAAGCATCACGTCATCTACTCTTCTCTTAACCGCCTGATGGAGGGGGGTGAGATCTTTTCCAGGAGAACGCCACACAGCCCCTTGCCACGTGAGGATAAAGGAGATTAATTGCCCCACTGGGCGGTCAATTTCCTCTATTGGCCTGCCCAGGAGGAAGGTCAGTGGGTCAGGATATATGTGATGCCAGTTACCTCTTGGATTAGAGTTTGGATTGTAAGCCAAAAGTTTCTGGATTTTTGGGCATACCACCAAAGTGGGCCATGTCGCCTCTCTGCCCACAGCCTCTCCAGCATAGATCTGAGGCCAGGGGTAGATTGCTTCTGACTGGAGTAAGATACCAGTGGAACGATTTTGTAATATTCTCTTTCGTGTGGTACAAATGGAAGTTCCTTAAGCCCGTCCCATATGTCCTCCCAGTCTTCTCGTCTATGTCTATGTTTAATTCTGCCCACTTGGACATGTAGTCGTGAGTGGAGGGGCCTGCTGTTATCTCCATGCCAGCATATATTTTGGAGATCAAGGCTGTTTGATGCTGTTTTATGCGTGCTCTTTGGCACAGCCCTAAAGTTTGTAAGGGGAGGAAACTCAATATTTGGGGGACATTTTTTGGAGGAAATGTCTAATTTGGAGATATTTAAATGGGCTCAGTTCTAGGGCCTCGTGCTTTGCGTGCAATTCTTGAAAGTTCAGCAGCCTTTCACCGCTCAACAGGTCGCAATCACCCTGATCCCCCTCAGTCTAAGTGATCAAATTGTTTGAGTTCACATCCCGGTGGAAGTTAGGGTTATTGTGGATCGTTGTAAGCAGTGAGCCTGGAGATGTTAGTTTAAACTTTGTTTTGCATTTCCGCCAACTCCCAGGTGTGTCTCACAGCACCTAGGTCAAATCTGCGAGGGGTCTATCTCCTTTGTCTGTGCACCAAAGGTGGGTCTGCAGGAAGCCTTCTTACGTAGTGGGTTCAATATCTAGCCAGCAGTAGAGGCCCGGTCTGCGTTCCACACTACGGCTTGCCTCAATTGGGCTGCTAAATAATTTTTGAGATATTTGGGACCCCTAGGCCCCCACTTCCTCTTGACGCCAATAGGACCGACCTGGCGACCCTGGGTCTTTTGCCCTTCCAAATAAAATTAAACATTTTGTTTTGAATGTTTTTAAGCCAGAGCCAGGAACATGGATTGGGAGTGTCTGGAAGAAGTATAACAATCTGGGGAGTATGTTCATTTTTACCGAGATCATCCCCCGAACCATGAGATCTGGTAACTTCCCATTTATCCAGATCTTTTTTAATTTTCGACCAACAGCCGGATAATTATATTTGTATAGTGATTGGTAGTACCTGATACATTCACTCCCAGGTATTTAATGTAGGAGGAACTCCACCTTGTAGTTGAAATTTAAGTTCAATAGATTGACTTCCGGCTGTGGTACGTTTAAATGTAGGGCTTCTGATTTGTCATTGTTCATTTTGTAGTCCGAGATTTTGCCAAACTCCACCAATTCTTTATGTAAGTTGGGAAGGGTCGTTTGGGGGAGGGTGGCTAATATATATCATCGGCAAAAAGGGAGATTTTATCATTTGTTTCGCCAATGGTACGCCCTGGATGTTTACGCTCTCACGTATTTTGGCTCCAGCGGCTCGATCGTCAGGGCGAAGAGGAGAGGGGATAAAGGGCACCCTCCTTGTACCATTCTTTATTAAAAACCTCTGTGCTGTGCCTCCGGGAGTTTAATTGCTGCTGTGGGTTTGGTACAGTGCTCGGACCCCCTCTAGGAATGAGTCTTTGAACCGAATTTCTGCATGGTTTTATCTAGGAATGCCAATTAATTCTATCAAACGCCTTCTCTGCATCTAAGCTCAGTATAACCGCCTTGGTATTTGTTTGATTAATATGGTCTATTATGTTTATGATTTTGCGGGTGTTGTCCGAGGCCTGTCGGCCCGAGACACCCCACTTGGTCGTTTGGATATTCTGTTAGGATGGTTTAAACTGTTGGCTAATATTTTGCTGTATATCTGAGGTCGTTGTTCAACAATGATATGGGGCGGTAGCTCCCACGCTGCATTGGGTCTCTGCCCTCTTTATGGATTATTGCCAGATTGGCTAAGGACATTGAAGCTGGTATGGGGTCACCCTCCATAAAGAGTTGAACAGGTCTAGTAGTGAGGTGATAGGGACAGGAGAATCTCTTATAGTATGAAATTG